>CM038220.1:48336029-48428328 GCA_021442155.1 Cymbidium sinense | reverse complement strand
AAACTGCGATGGGCACAATGGGTCCACATTTCACAGGGGTGTTTTGCGTTTCCGCATATTGTTCAAATTGTTTTGCGATGGGCATTAATAGCTTCATCGGCGGAGATTTGTGCTTACGATGAACTAAGTTGGCATATGAAGGGGTGTCCTCTTAATGGCGAATAGAAAGGCCACGGAGTCCTCAAGAAAACTCCTCTTAATAGTTGAGTTCGGGTATTTGGCGAGCTTCTAAGGAGAACCTCTGGAAGTATTCTTTGAGTGATTCACCCTCGTTCTGTCGAATACCGGAAAGATGGGAGGAATCCTTAATGATTCTCCGGTTTGCAATGAATTGTTTCACAAAGAACCTGGCGAGTTTGTTAAAGGTATGGATGGATCCCCTTGGAAGAGAGTAGAACCAAGTCGAGCTTGCCCTTTGAGGTAACGGAAAGACGACAAAGCGGTGTGTCGAGAGCTTATTGGATATGCATGATAGTCACAGTAATGGTCGATGTGTTCGTGTGGGTTGCCCCATCATAGGAATCAATGCTGGAAGCTTGAAACCTACGGGAATTGGATGTCGAAGAATGGCTTAAAGGTGAGACTCCTCATACAGCGGTGTGGGTGAAGATGATTTACGTCTTGAAGGTGAAATTCATCTTGTATTAAGCGTCATTAGCGAATGTCATGATGATGGCGGGATTAACAAGATGAGCATGTGTGAAGCTATCAACAATGTCGGTGGATTAGTAGCGTTGAGGCTGCGCGATGGATGAGTGGAACTAGCGGTGTCAGGAGATCGGCGTTACGGTCTCCATGTGGAGGAACTCGGTGTCGAGAGGATTAGCGTTTTGACCTCCTCCGGGCAACGACCGATCTTGGGGGAGATATGTTTGTAGTAAGCTTATTTGTAGTCACTTGTGGATCATCTTATTTTGAGACTCCTCCATTCGGACCACGATCTTCCAAAGAGATTCCGTTTCGCCCAACATGGTCATGCTATCGAGTGAGGCAAAAACTTGGCGTCCTTGGTTGAGGATGGGTTTTGAGGCCAGCGGAGTTGGGCGGGAGGCTCCGTTGTGCAGTATGTACTATTAGCCATAACGTGGATGTTCCAAATTGTGATTGAAGGGTTTTCTTCCCTGAGCGGTAAGCCATTGCGTGCTAGAAAACCGATCAGTAGAGTGAAAGTTTATGCCTTGTTGTGAAGTCCAGCACACAAGTAATTAAAGAAGCGAACAAGAGACACTCAGAATTTTTAGCGTGGAAAACCGAAAAGAGGAAAAACCACGGGGCTATAAAAGCTTCCACTATGTATCTTTTGAGTACAAAGTCTTCACGATAACGGGATTACTGATTGCATATGAGGGAGGAAAAGCGTATGTAACTGCGATCGGGTTAATAGTTGTTGGTAGTAGGTGGAGATGCAGGGACAATTAGTGATGAAGGTGGCCGGTGATGGTTGTTGATGACCGTCGAGCAGGGGTGCAACCTTGCTTGGAGGATTTTCAAGCTTCAGAGCTCTCTCTTCCTCCTCACTTGGGCTTTTCCTCTTCTTCCTCGCTCGGACTCTTCCTTCTGGGCTCCCTTCTCTTACTTGTTTTGACTCCTCTTCTTCCTTCACTTCACTTGACTTACTTCCCCTTCATGTGAGGAATGAAGACTTATTTATAGATGAGAGGAGGGGTATTCTTGTAAATTCATGTAAGGATCATACCACTCCCCTCGATCGGACGGCTCAGATGATTCCTTTGATCATTTGATGTATTTTGAGCATTTGGATGCCCAAATGAAGTCAGAATTATAAAATCTTAGGTTCATTAGATCCGGCTCGTCAAGACGCTCGATTTGACTATAAACACTCTATATTTGAGTGCTATTTTGGGATTTAATTGATGTCTCAAAAATTCCAATGATATTTTAAGTGCTTGATCTCGATCGGTTTTGACTCAAAATCATATAAACTTTTCGACATCAAGATTCGTGCTTTGACTAGTGGTATTTTGAGAGCCATATCAGTATTATATATTAATCAATATTTATTAACTAAGAGGTTTAAAAATGACATGTAATTATTATAGTTTTAGAAATATAGATGAGGTATGAATGATGTTGATTATTTTTTAAAAAACATAAGTTATAATAATTATATGTGTAATTTTATAAGATAATAGATTATGTTATAAAATAAATATCCATAATAATTATTATCATTAATTTAAAGAGTAAGAAGTATTATCTTATGATGTAACTTGAATGATTTATAGTGTGAGGTGGGGGTGTAAATGAGTCGAGCTTGATGGAGCTTGCTGCTTGTTCGTGTTTGACATGTTTGAAAATTTATCTGTCTGAATTCGACTCACGTTCAAAATTGTTCGTAAATCTATGGTCGGTGTTTGGCTCATATAGTTTGTAATGAGTTCATTTAGCTCAAATTGCTCGAATTTCATATAATTGGAAACCTTGAAGCCATATATTCAGGTGAGATAATATTTAACCATCCTAAATCACTACTACTTACTTCAGTTTAGCATGTGAGACTAAAATATGATATTATTGAAAAAATAAATAATAAATTTTATTAAAAATTGAGTTACCAATGTGGCAACTCAAAGGTGCTCAATCATAAGTCAACTTTTGGCCTTTTACTTATTTATTGATATAGGTTGAATAGATTTTACCTTCTACTAAGGGTTTATTAGTTTACAATTTAAAATATGTATATATATATTTATTTTTTTTGTGGTAATTTGATACAGATAAGCTCTAAGTAAATTATTTTATTCCACAATTCTGTTTACATTTTATTCTAAATATAAATTTTGTTAGATAAACTCATGATTTTAAAAATCAAATCGGACCAACTGATTGGTCATGAACCGGTTCTCTTGACTAGTTCAGTTGAAGTTCAAAATTGTCTTTACACAGAACCTACAAAAATCAGGGTTGAACCAGTGAGTTGAATTGGTTTTCAAAGAAATGTTGACTTTTAAAATTATTCAAATTCAAGATTTATATTTTTAATTAGATGGTTATATATATATATATTGACTTGGTTATATATATTTTAACCATATAATTATATATAACCATGATTGTGAATGATTTCAAATTCATTTTTTAATAGAACCATCTAATTGTGAACAAAGTCAATATATATATATATATATATATATATATATATATATATATATATATATATATATATATATATATATATATATATATATATATATATATATATATATATATATATATATATAACCATCTAATTTGAACTAATCAACCCTATTTATATTTTTTAATTAGATGGTTATACTAATAGATGGTTATATATATTTTAATTAGATGATTATTTTATAAATCTTGATATGTTAAATCCCAATAGCCTCAAATTATTCAAATTCAAGATTTATATATTATTGACTTGTGAATGAAAATGGTAATAGAAATATAATTTGATATCATAGCACTACTTAAATACTAAATTTTAATCTAGGTTAATAAGTGTGATGTGATCTAGATTTACATATATTAGTATTATTGATTTTTTCCTCCTCAGTTTTTAAAATTAAATTTTCTGTTATTCTTCTTCAAACATTATTATGTGTTGGATTTCACAATAATAAGATGTAAACTTTTTTATTACCTTGGCGATAAACAACAATTATAAACTTTTTTAATTTATGTATTTTATGAATGAAAAATAAATTAATCATAATATATTGCAGCACATGCTTTGACAATTTCTTGATCACACGATTTGACAATCTCCTTATTGGATCTCATCTCCATAATTGAGTCCCTCTTTTATTGCATTGCTATATGCCACCCTATTCTCTCCAATGCTATTCATTATGAGGTAAGGATAATCCAATCTAAATTTTTTTCTTGATAAATGATTGAAAGTTAAGATTAATGTTTTCTTAAAAAAAATGAATAATTAGAGCTGGTTCATCTAAGAGAAATGGATAATCAGTGCAAGGCTTTTGGAGTTAATAACCTTTGATATTCTTACTGGTGAATGGTTCTTTATTTCTTCATTTTCTTGTTGTTTCCTTCATTTCTTCTCATCTTCTACTTTTCTAATTGTTCTATTCCTACCTTTTGTTTAAATAGAAATAGATTCTCCTCATCTTTTCTCAAGGTCAAGGGCAAAAGACATTCTAGATAGATGAATATTCTTGCCAACAAACAAAGAGGAAAGCTATTACAATGCCATGGGGAGGAATTGTATTCTTTATTAGTAGAAGTAGTTTTAAAGTTTTATGAATTGAGCTTGAAATTTTCAAAACTAATAAAAGGTTATAATTTTATAATGAATCTTATTAAAATCAAACCAAATAGAACATTTATTACTTTTTCATTTTCATAATTATTTATGACCTAATCATCACTATTTGCAAATAACTTTTAGCTCAATAGAATGAAGTGATCTTTAACAATAAATTATCAAATCTAAATAATAAATTATCAAATCAAAAGTAATAAATACTAAATGTATATACTAATAAATTTTATGTTTTGATATTAATAATGACGAGCCTTTAAAAGATGGAAAGTGACATTCAAATTTTTTGGTTGATGGTTAGTTGACTGATTATAAATCTACACTTAATATATTAAATATTAATTATAATTATTATTTTTATAGCATTATGTCAATGCTTTTAGAGGTATACATTATGGATATATCCTTTTAAAAAGTAATTATTGTTGCGGGCTAGAAAACCAGCTGCGGTAGAGTGAAAGTTTACACTTTAGCCTTGTTTGTGAAATTGACACAGGTGTCAAAAAGTGATAAAACTCAGATTTTACGTGGAAAATCTCAAAGAGGGAAAAACCGGGCTAGCCCAATAAAAAACTTCCACTATGTATCTTTGAGTACAAGATCTTCCCGTCTGGGATTACGAAATTATATATGAGAAGGAACAACAACTATGTGACCTTGTCAGTTATAGATTGCTAGTAAGTAGATGATGGTGAAGCAGCGGGCAATCACCGGTAGAAATGCAGAATAATTACTGCGAAATGTGAGAATAATCAACGGCAATGAGACAATCAGGTAGAAGTCATCATGATGGAACCGAGATTGGCAAAAGGATCAGCTATGGCGGCGATAATTGACGGCCGTCGGTGGCGGCTACGATTGTGCTTCGGAGGATCTTTAAAGCTCTCTCCTCTCTTGCTTAGCCTCCCTATGAGGGAAATTTATTTATAGATTGGAGAGTGGCGTCTCAAATACATGCAAAATCCGAACCACTCCTCTCCATCTGACGGCTCATGATGATTCCCTTGATCATATGATATATTTTGTGTATTTGAATGCTCAAACAAAATCAAAATTGTAAGATTTTTGGCTTGTTGGAACCGGCTCGTCGAGGCGCTCGATTTAAACACTCCATATTTGAAAGCTTTTAAGAATTTAAGCGATGTCCCAAAGTTTTCAATGATATTTTAAGTGCTTGATCTCGACCAGTTTTAATTTCTGTTCAGCTTGCTTTGGGCATCAAGATTCGTGCTTCGACTAAAGAAATTTTCAAGGTCATATCAGTTGCCCCCCTATTTTTGGATGATATTATCTCAATCATTCAAAAATATATATGCTGAATACTTGAAAATAGCAAATTTTTTAATAAAATTTGTTAGATTACCATATATTTTGAGAGAATAGATCTTGTAAGCATAAGATTATGACTACGCAGTGCGCATAAAATATGTATAGTATGTGCGATTGTGAAATTATTCTGACTCATCAGTCTAAGCACTTGGTCTCAGTTGGCTTGCGCAGAGCTGAAGTGGGTACATGGTAGGCGAGTCTTGAGCAATCATGGTAGATGGGTGGGGCTGAGCGGCAAGTGTATGCTGAAGCGATATGTGGCCACTGGCGGTTGGCGTGCGAACCGGATAACGACGATTTTAACGGTTTGGGCAATTTTGGCGGTTTTGATGATTTTACCCTTTGCCCTAAAGGGTCTATAAAACCCCTAGGCCGGAGAAGACGCATTCTTCTTGAGAAGGTTGTTTAAGGTCAGGCTCGTAGTTCATATGACTGGGTTTTCCCTCGAAGAGGTGTTGACTATCCTTGTGACCGAGGGTTTGAGAGCGTCAAGACTCGTAGTTAAATGAAGCTCGATTTTCCCTCGAAAGATTGGTAGCCTTGTCGGACCGGCCGCGTTTAGGCGATCAAGACCCATAGTTCATCTGGCGAGTTCCAATTTTCCCTCGAAAGAGGCGTTAGCGCCAAGGACCGGCCGGGTTTGGAAGCGATTAAGACCGTAGTTCATCCTCGGTTTTCCCTCGAAGAGAGTTGACTACCTGTCGGACCACCGGGTTTGGAGGCGATCAAGACGTAGTTCATCTGGCCGAGCTCCGATTTTCCTCGAAGGCATTGATTACCGTCGGACCGCCAGTTTGGAAGCGATCAAGACCAGTAGTTTATCTGCGCTCATTTTCCCTCGAAAGAGGCATTGGCGCTTATCGATGGGGTTTGGAGATCACCGAGAGATGGGGGTTAGCGAAGATTCTCACGATGGTGGCGGCGGCTCTCAAGATGGTCAGCGAGATAACCAACGATGGTCAGCAGCGATGGCAGCGGCGATGGTCAATGGCGTGTCTAAAGTGGTTCTGGCCAAGTGAACGGCAACTGAGATGGTTGGCGATGCGATTGGCGTCGGTAGTCGAGAATGGCGCGGATGGTGTAACCGGCGATGGTGGGGTAAGTCGCAACAGTGGTTAACCGCTCAATGATAGCTTAGCAGCGATAATCAGCAATTAGTGAGCGTTAATAAGACGGCAATTAACAGTAGTTAGCGCCGACGGTGGTCGTACGGCCAATGGTCAGCAATGCTTATGCGCGTAGTAATCAGCGGATAATGGCAGCGATGTAACCGCGATAATTCAGCCAGTAAGACCAGCGATAGTTGTTAGCGGCCGACGGGTGGTCATAATATCAACCAATGTCAGCAATTAAGCGTCGATGCCGGTAGATAACCAGCGGCAAATGGATAACCAAACGAATAATGTCAGCGATAGTTGTGCGGTGTCAGCAGCAGTAATCAACAGCGGTAATCGGCAACCATAGTCGATCATTAACCATGCAGTTATTGCGGCCAAGCAGAATTAGTGGATCAGCAGTGCAATAGCGTCAGTAATCAGCGAGAGATAACCAGCACGGGTGATGAGCGAAAGATGCCGGTGATGATAGTCAGCGTGGCCGGCAAATGGTTAGCGGCCGAAGTGGTACAACGATGGCCGGCAGCAGTAGTGGCAGTGTCAGCGCGGCATGAGGATTTTACTATCGGGTTTATCGAGTGTGACTTCGATGCGTTAACACGTTGGAAGAGGTTGAATTGAATCGCGAGATTTTGACCTATCAGGTTGTTTATCGAGTGTTACGATGATGATGCTAACTGGAAGAGGTCGTGAAAGTCCACCAAAGACCTTTTGACCCATCTGGTTGTTTGTGAGTGTTACGATGGCGTTAACTGCGGAAGAGGTTGAATTGAATCCGTAGATTTTGACCATCCGGTTATTTATTTGTTACGATGATTTGCGTAAGGAAGAGGTCATTGAATCGATGATCTTTGACCCATCCGAGGTTGTTTGTCAGAGTGTTACCCGATGACATTAACCTGTATGGAAGAGGTTGAATTGAATCCGGTGAGGATTTTTGACCTATTCGAGTTTGTTTGTTAGAGTCTTTGCTCGATGATGTTAACCTGTGTGGAAGAGGTTGAATTGAATCCGCTAAGGATTTTTAACCTATCCGAGGTTGTTTGTCAGAGTGTGACTTGATGGCGTTAACCTGTGTGGAAGAGGTTGAATTGAATCCGCTGAGAATTTTTGACCTATCCGAGGTTCTTTGTCAGAGTGTTACGATGGCGCAATGAAAAGAGGAGAGTCCGACCTTTTGACCCATCTAGGTTGTTTGTCGAGTGTTACCCGATGATGTTAACTGCGGAAGATGTTGAATTGAATCGAGGATTTTGACTCAATGTTGTCAAAGTGTTACGATGATGCTAACGTAGGAAGAGATTGAATGAATCCCGAGGATCTTTGACCTATCAGGTTGTTTGTCGAGTGTTACGATGGCGTTAACTATATGGAAGAGGTTGAATTGAATCGGCGATTTTGATTATCCGAGTTGTTTATCGAGTGTTGCGATGGCGTTAACACATGTGGAAGTGGTGGAAGTCCACCAAGGACCTTTTGACCTATCTAGGTTGTTCGAGTCTTTGCTCAATAGCGTTAACTGTATGGAAGAGCGAATTAAATCCGGATTTTGACTTGAGGTTGTTTGTCGAGTCTTTGCCGATGGTGCTAAATGGAAGAGGTTGAATTGAATCCAGGATTTTGACTATCGGTTGTTTATCGTGTGACTCGATGGCGCGTGTGGAAGAGGTTGAATTGAATCTGAGGATTTTGACCTATCCAGGTTATTGTCGAGTGTTACCCGATGGCGTTAACATAATGGAAAGTTCACCAAGGATCTTTTGACCCATCCTAAGTTGTTTGTCGAGTGTTACCCGATCGTTAACCATCGCGGAAGAGGTTGAATTAAGGATTTTGACCCATCGAGGTTATTTGGTGTTGCGATGACGCTAACCTAGGAAGAATCGAATTGAATCACGAGATCTTTGACCCATCGAGGTTGTTTGTCGTGTTGCAAATGGCGTTAACACTATGGAAGAGGTTGAATTGAATCCGCTGAGAATTTTTGACCTATTCGAGGTTGTCTGTCAGAGTCTTTGCTCGATGACGTTAACCTGTGTGGAAGAGGTTGAATTGAATCCGCTAAGGATTTTTGACCTATCTGAGGTTGTTTGTCAGAGTGTGACTCGATGGCATTAACCTTTGTGAAAGAGGTTGAATTGAATCCGAGGATTTTTATCCAGGTTGTTTGTCGAGTTATGACGTGCTTTAATGTGGAAGAGGCGTGAAGTCCACCAAAGATCTTTTGACCTATCCAGGTTGTTTGTCAGTGTTACCCGATGGCGTTAGCATCTTGAGGAAGAGGTTGAATTGAATCTGAGATTTTGACCCATCCGAGGTTGTTTGTCGAGTGTTAGATGGCTAACCTAAGGAAGATGTCGATTGAATCTTGAGATCTTTGACCCATCCGGTGTTTGTCGAGTGTTGCGATGGCGTTAACGTATGGAAGAGGTTGAATTGAATCGGTGAGGATTTTGACCCATCCGAGGTTGTTTATCGAGTGTTACGATGCGTTAACCTGTGGAAGAGGAGAAGTCCACCAAGGACCTTTGACCTATCTGGTTGTTTGTCAAAGTCTTTGCTCGATGGTTAACACGTATGGAAGAGGTCATGGGAAGTCCACCAAGGACCTTTTGACTTATCCTAGGTTGTTTGTCAGAGTCTTTGCTCGATGACATTAACCTGTATAGAAGAGGTCGAATTAAAACATACGTTTGTGATTGTAGCCAAAGTTGCTCCTTAACCCTGGTCTCGTTTTTCCATGAGTATGAGTGGAAAAATATAATTTGCAAAGCTATATCTCTTCTCAATGTTGAAATATCCTCCAACTTTGACTTGTTTCTTGGGATGGTAATCGATTAGATGCTTAACATGGGTGATCTTCTTAGAT
This sequence comes from Cymbidium sinense, assembly GCA_021442155.1. Lineage (NCBI taxonomy): Eukaryota > Viridiplantae > Streptophyta > Magnoliopsida > Asparagales > Orchidaceae > Cymbidium > Cymbidium sinense. The sequence continues at coordinate 48,418,745 of CM038220.1, read as the reverse complement.
TAAGAGTTGCCCCCCAGTTTCCGACAGAATCTAAAGGAACTAAGTTTGATGAATCTTTATTCTTCGCTTGCGCTTCTTAAAAGCTTGAAATGCTCCACCTCGATGGTGGTTTTGATCTTGTTGGAAAATTTGGTTTGCCATACAAGATGAAATAATGGGAATCAACATTCCAGAGCATAAGCTTTTGCGGGCTAGAAAACCATCGGTAGAGTGAAAGTTTACACCTTAGCCTTTGTGAAATCCAGATTGGTGTTTAAAAGTGAACAATAAAACTCTAGAATTTTACGTGGAAAATCTCGAAGAGGGAAAAATGGTAGAAGATTTTAAAATCATTAATGATGACTATGAATATGGAATAACTAATGAAGAAGATCGATACATATTGAATTTTTCTTCAACTTATGATTTGTAATTGCTAATTACTTTATTTAAGAAAAAAGTATCATATTATCACTTATAAAAATGTTCTTAGTAAAATGTAGATTGATTATTTTTTATATGAAAAGTAGATTGTTTAGATTTTAAAATTATAAGATCTTTCTAGGTGAAAGTTTAAGTTCTCAACTTTGAGTATTGGTTTTGGATTTTAAGATGAATGTTTGAGAATGAAAAATAAATCAAACATTATCATAATATTAGATGATGACACTTGAAGAATGACTAAAATATTTTAAGAGTAAGCTATAATGTCTTAAGATTTGAGATGTTCATGAAGTTAATATTGTGGGAAAAAATAGTTAGCAAGTTTGCAAAAAAAAATGCATTTGGAGAATCAAAAGGAAAAATTTCTATTAATAAAATAGTTAGTGGTGGAGTCAAGATGTAGAAGAAAAGATAAAAAAAATAAAGTTTTATTATTAAAATTAGTTTAGATGTAAAGTTCAGAGAATTTAGAAAGAAATAAAGTGACTTATTGAGATTCTAAAAGTAATATGTGATGTAAAAAATTCGAATTTAGTATTTTATATAATAGTTTGAATACTAAAGAGGGTGAAAGATGTATTATAAGTTACCTAAATAAAGAGATAAGAGAACCAAATTTTTAACTGAAGTGATATACATTAAGAACGAAGATTATAAAGTGCTTTTCTTAAAGAGAATATTCAATATAAGTGGTGAGATATTTTGATAAACATTTGAATGTTTTGAGAATCTGATTAATTTTAGCAACCTTATTATTTTAAATGGAAATAAAGATTTTTTTTATTTTATTGTGATATTAGTAAAATTTAAAGGATTCATGTCATGAAACTAGAATTAGGTTATGATCTTGGAATATAGGTACTTTTACAGGTAAATTAATGGAATTAATAGATATTATGGTTCATAGAAAGATAAATATTTTGTGTTCAAGAAACTAAATGGGTTGGGGAGAAGGCCAAGTAGATTGATAGTTTAGGTTTTAAACTTTGGTATTCAGGTAAAAGTCGAACTAGAAATGGTGGAGGTGTGATTATAGATAAAAGTTTGAAGGATAATGTTATAAATATTAATAGATGTGAAGATAGAATTATAGCTTTAAAGATTATGGTTGATACTAAGATTATCAATGTTATAAGTGTCTATGCTCCTCAAGTAGGTTTGGAGGTAAGCGCAAAAGAAAAATTTTGGGATGAATTAGAGGGATTAATTTAAAAGATATCTCTTGAAGAAAAAGTATTTATTGGAGGAGATTTAAATGAACATGTTAGTAGAGTGGTAGATGATTTTAAAAGTATTCATGGTGGTTATGGATTTGGAGTGACTAATGAAGAAGGTAGGACTATATTAGATTTTGCTTTAGCTTATGATTTTATAGTTGCTAACACTTTATTTAAGAAAAGAGATGAACATATTATTACTTATAAAATGGATCTAGTAAAACACAGATTGATTATTTTCTGATAAGAAAAATAAATCGTTTAGATTGTAAAGATTGTAAGGTCATTCCAAGTGAAAATTTAAGTACCTAACATCGATTGTTAGTTTTAAATTTTAAGATGAAAGATTGTAAGAGAAAAAATAAATCAAATTATTGTCCTAGAATCAGAGGGGGACACTTAAAAAACACAAATAAAAATATTTTTAAGAGCAAGCTACAGGAGATTAGAATTTGGGATGTTCATGAAGAAGCTAACATTATGTGGGAAAAAATAGCAAGTGAAATTAAGCAAGTTGCTAAAGATGTGTTTGGAGAATCAAAAGGAAAAGCTTCTTTTAATAAGAATAGTTGGTGGTGGAGTCAGAGTGTGCAAGAAAAGATAAAAAATAAGAAGTATTGTTATAAAATTTGGTTTAGATGTAAAAATTCGGAGAATTGGGAAAGATATAAAGTGGCCTGTAGAGATTCTAAGAAAGCAATATATGATGCAAAAAATTTAGCTTTTAGTGATTTATACAATAGATTAGATACCAAAGAAGGTGAAAGATGTATGTATAAGTTAGCCAACCAAAGAGATAGGAGAAGTAAAGACATAGTTCAAGTGAGGTGTATTAAGGATGAAAATAATAAAATATTTTTTTAGAAAAGGATATTGAAAATAGGTGGATGAGATATTTTGATAAACTTTTCAATGAAGGATCTGTAAGTACGATTGAGTTTAGTAACCTTAATACCCTAAACAAAAATAGAGAATTTTATTTTATTGTCATTATTAGTAAATCGAAGTTAGTGAAGCTTTAAAGAAAATGAAATGTGGAAAAGCAAAGACATAATATTCCAATAGAAGTGAAATGTTTAGGAGATCAAGGAATTTCTTGGCTTATAAATCTTTTAATGTCATTTTAAAGACTAAAAGATGCGGATGAATGGAGAAAGAGTTTGTTGGTTCCTATATTTAAGAATAAAGGTGATGCACAAGATGTGCAAATTATAGAGAATTAAGTTAATGTGTCATACATTAAAATTATGGGAGAGAGTAATTGAGCATAGGTTACGATGTGATCTGAAGTTTCTCTGTCAGTTTGGTTTCATGCCAGGTAGATCTATTATGGATGCTATACATTTGTTAAGGGGTTTGATGGAGAAGCATAGAGAAAGTAAGGAGGATCTACATATGATATTTATTGATTTAGAGAAAGCTTATGATAAAGTTTTAAGAGATGTTCTTTGGAGAGTTCTAGAAACGAAGGAGTTAATATTGGTTATATTCAAGTCATTAAGGATATGTATACTAGTTACTTGTGTCCAATCACAAGGAGGATTGACAAAATATTTTCCTATTTCGGTTGGATTACATCAAGGATCGCTTTAAGCCATTATCTTTTTTACTTTAGTTATGGATGTTCTTACTAGGCATTTACAAGCAGATGTACCTTGGTGTATGCTTTTCGATGACATTCTTCTTGTTGATAAGACTAGAGAGGAGTCCAACGAAACTTGAATTATGGAGGTCAACTCTAGAGTCTAAAGGTTTATGTCTAAGTAGATCTAAAGCGAATATATGTAATTTTAGTTGTAGAAGTTCTAGTGGTAGTGTTGTGACATTAGGTGAACAAATCATTAATAAGAGTGAGCGTTTCAGATATTTAGGCTCTATTGTTCAAAATGATGGTGAAATAGATGGAGATGTTATTAGTAGAATTCAAGTTGGATGGTTGAAGTGGAGGAATGCATCTAGCCTATTTTGTGATAGAAAAGTTCCACTTAAACTTAAGGGAAAATTTTATAAGATGGTGGTAAGACCTGCAATGACTTATGGTGCAGAATGTTGGTCAATAAAAGAGAAGCATAAGACTAAGTTAAGTGTTACAGATGAGGATGCTTAGGTGGATGAGTGGCTTTACTCTTAGAGATAGAATGCAAAATGAGTATATTCGGGAAAAAGTTGGACTAGCTCCAGTGGTAGATAAGATTAGGGAGAGTCGACTAAGATGGTTTGGCCACATAAAGCATCGATCGTCCGATGACTTGATTAGGAGAGTAGATGCATTAGATTTGCCTTATGTTAAGAAAGGTAGAGGTAGACCTAAAAAGACTTGGTTAAGATGTATAAAAAATGATCTTAGTATACTTGATTTAAATGAAAATTTGACACATAATAGGACACAATGGAGACGAAGGATTCATGTAGCCGACCCCACCTAGTGGGATTAAGTTTGTTATTGTTGTTGTTGTTGTTGTTGTAGTATTGTGATATTAGTAAAATTGGAGTTTAAGTGGCTTTTAAAAAAATGAAGTGTAAAAAAAAGCATAAGGACTTGGTTATATTCCAATAGAAGTTTGGAACTGCTCAGGAGATCAAGGAATTTTTTGACTTATTATTTTAATGACAAAAGATGTCTGATGACAACAACAACAACAAGCCTTTATCCCACTAAGTGGGGTTGGCTACATGAATCCTTCGTCTCCATTGTGTCCTATTATGTGTCAAAAGATGTTTGATGCGTGGAGAAAAAAATTATTGGTTTCTATTTTTAAGAATAAAAGTGATGTAAAAGAGTGCAAATTATTGAGGAATTAAAATAATGTGCCATAGATTAAAATTATGGGAGAGAGTAATTGAGTATATGTTACGACGTGATATAAAAACTTTTCAAAATATGCTGAGTATGCCTGCTATGAATGGGTTTAATGGTGAAGTATAGAGTAAGAAGGACCTACGTTTGATATTTGTTGGTTTAGAGAAAGCATATGATAAGGTTTCAAGAGAGCTTTGGAGAGTTCTAGAAAAGAAATGAGTTAATTTTGCTAATATTCAAGTCATCAAGGATATGTATATATGAGTTGTCACTTGTGTTCAAACACAAGGAGGATTGACCAAGTATTTTTTTTATTTCAGTTGGATTATATCAACTTTAAGCACACACTTTTTTTTACTTTTGTTATGAATGTTCTTTCTAGACATTTGCAAGAGGATGTACTTTAGTGCATGCTTTTCTTGATGATATTCTTCTTGTTGATAAGACTAGAGAAAGTTAAAAAAATTTGAATTATGGAGGTCAACTTTTGAGTCTAAAGTAGATCTAAAACCGAATACATGGGTTGTAATTTTAGTTGTAAAAGTGCTATTGGTGGGTTTGTAATAATGGGTGATCAAATCATTAAATAGAGCGAACGTTTTAGATATCTCGGTTATGTTCTTCAAAGTGATGGTGAAATAGATGGGGATGTTATTAGTAGCTATCAAGTTGGATGGTTGAAGTGGAGAAATGCATCGAGCCTATTGTGTGATAGAACAATACCTCTTAGATTTATGAGAAAATTTTATAAGATAGTAGTGAAACCTGCAATGCTTTATGACGTTGAATTTTGGCTGGTAAAAGAGAAACATAAAATTAAGCGTTATAGAGATGAGGATGCTCAGGTGGATGAGTGGTTTTATACTTAGAGATAAAATGAGAAATGAATATATTCGTGAAAGGGTTGGAGTAGCTCAGGTGATAGATAAGATTAAGGTGAGTCGCCTTAGATGGTTTGACTACTTAAAATATTGGTTGTCTCATGACCCAATTAGGAGATTAGATGTATTAGATTTAGTATATGTTAAGAAAGATATTAGTAGACCTAAAAAGACTTGGTTAGGAAGAATAAAAAATGATTTCATTTTACTAGAATTAAATGAGAATATGACACTTAATAGAGAACATTGGAGGAAAAGGATTCATGTGTACCATTGGTGAATAAAGCCTAGTTGTTATTTTTGTTTTGGTCTAATATTTATGAATACTTATGTTGGAATTCATTCCAACACATTTACAAATGACGCAAGTAGTTTTTTTGTTAAAGATAATTGTCAATAAACTAATGTAACTTAATTGTTGTTTGTAATATAGATTACAAACAAGTTGTTTTCAAATTTGTAGACTAATTTTTCTATTATTTATAAATCTTGTAATTGATTTAAAAAATATATTTGATAGTTTAGTGGCATATATAAGGTAAATGATTTGTATTTTACAATGTAAATAGGTTGTGTAAATTTGCATGTATTATTATTATATTTAAATGTGAATTTTATAATTAAAATATGATTATTTATCATAAAGCTATTATTATTTGGAGTAGACTATTTTAATAGTTTAGATGTATTTATTTCTAAGAATTGCATATTATACTTTTTTAATATTATTATAGATCGTTAAAATGTATCTTTGAAAGTGATAAACATTATGCATCAATTTATGCTAGTATATTTTTCTTAACCATTTGTTTTATTAAATAAATATTGCATTAATATCGATATATGTAATTCATTGCGAAATTGACACAGAGGTGGATGGTAATAAATCAATTCATTAGGTCCATTTTAACTGTTGCGAAGAAAAGGACTGAATTCATAGAAATTTTGTCCACCCTCTATTATTAATTGTAGGGTACAACTCATTTTGATGGCCAACAACTTGCCCATAATGTGTGAAGCACTTTTTCCCATAATTTTTTAAACCAATCTTATATTGCTCAAGTGATGCATCTTGTATAAGATTTATACACTATTAGGGTTTAAAATTATACAATTGGGTGTTGCTCAATTGCAAACATTATTCCTCATCACTTATGCATACCTTCTAAATTTTGGTATGCTATATGCAACATCTTTTCTTTAAATGTAGCAAATAAATTACATTATGAAGACAAATATTTAGATCATTCAAATTATAATATCTCTGGAGAGTTAGATATTGTGAAATATTTATAATTGTTATATCGTACCAATCATCTTTGAGAGTTGCTATTTATGATCTAAACTGTGTGATGTTTGTACATGAGTTATATTTGTGAAATATGGACGCAGCTTAAGTAATGTTATAAAAATGCACCTGAATCAACCATCCATGGGACTATACTTTTTCGTCTTACTCTGAAGGTCTCCAGGAAACAGTCTTTTTGTGTTAGAGAGCATGTATTATTGATAGAGGTAGTGCTTTGTTGCACTAAAATTATTTCTACAGAATTTATTTTTATATCTTTCTGGAATGCACTCAATTAAGTTGAGGTCTTATTCGTCGTAGTGGCATCTAGATTGCCATGATGGATTCTTTCATGGAGTGTGGGATTCTGATTTACTAATTTCCTTTGAATTTTTTAACTTCTATTACGTGCCTGGTCAAAATTACATATTTTTCTTTTGATGATTGTCATTGTATAATGCGAATTATGAGCAACAAGAATAATATTTTTATACTTGAGTGAGTTATTATGTGATCCTAGCATCACTTTTTTTTTTAATTTATTCTTTTAACTTCGATGTTAGGAAGAGGCTTGTTACCAGGGATTATTTCATGAACTTAAAAGATTTTTATTAAAGCTAAGAGCTTGTAAATTCACTCCCATTTCTAATATTTTAAGAATATCTAGTTGTTGCTGGTTCCTGCTTGGAATTTTGAAATATTTAGCCACAAAAGCTCTTCTTGATTTAGATCAAGAGGTATCACCTTTCTCAAGATTTTGAGCTGTTATTTGGTTAGATTCAATCTCTTTTCAATGTAATCTAGAATTCTTATGCAATTTTGTAACACATGTAGTTTTCTCCTGTTTTGTTTGTCATGGAGTTTATTGTGCCGTGGCATCACCATATTTTTTTTCTCGATTTAGATCATGTGCCATCAACATTTGGAGAGGTGGCAGCCTTGATGAGATTATACTTCCATATTTTTCTTCACAGTTAAACATCATGATGGATTCCGATCATTGGATGAAATTGTGTCTGATGATTAGGAGGATCGGAGCTTTGCTCCTGTTAATGCTACTAGGAGAGACAACATTTGGGTTGGAGGTGTAGGCATGGAGCTCTTCTTGTAGGCCATGTCGTGCTTCACCATCATGATTTCAAGTTGACTTTTGTTTTTGTGATGCCATGATAAAACCTTTGAGAGAACAAATCTTATTGCGGATCAAGGGAGATAAGTAGAGAGGACCAGACAACTAACACCCCACCAATTCAAATTTCCTATCTTTTTTTTCGAGTAAAAATAAGAAATAAGCTTACAACCATAATTGGGCCCATGAAAACTATCACATCCTATTATCAGTCAGTTCAACAAGTTCGACCATGAAATAGCCATACGATCAGTCTGATTAGTCTAAAAACTTGCTTTCACATTGAACCAGCCAAAATCAAATTGAATCGTCTGTTCAACCGATGAATCGGCGAACTGGTCTAGTTTTTGAAAACCAGTCGATTCAATTAAATTATTTAAATATATTAAGTAATTATATTTAAATATTAAATTGAACAAAAAATGCAATTTAAATATTTTTATTAGAAATCTTATAATTATTTTTATTATTATAATGAGTTTGAATTAAATTAATCATAATATATCCATCAAATCATAGCCCAGTATATTACTAGCTCATGTTTTGGAGCTCTACTTGTCAATTTAAATAGTGTAAGAGTAAGTTCCTTTTATGATGTGGGACTAATAAAATTGAATAGAATGAAACTTATTGAGTTGGACTTTGGGATTGAGAAATTTAAATTATATGATGCAGGCTTTAGAAATATAAAATGGGCTTTGAAATATAAGAATATAAGGATAATATTTTAAACTTTAATTTTATATTTCTGTTATCAATTATATTATATAATTTATAAAAATATTTTAAGAATATAAAATCTTTAATAATATTTTGTAAATATTTCATAGAATTTTTAAAATACTTTTTTATATTATATTCTTATATTTTACATGATAGTTGGGCTTTAAGAATTTCTTAGATTACTAATCATTTTAATCTTATTTTAAACACTAAAATGAGTCTGATCAGTGGAGAAAGTTTATTGATTCCTATTTTTAAGAATAAAGTTGATGCTTAAGATTGTGCAGATTATAGAGGCATTAAGTTAATGTGTCATATATTAAAATTATGGGAGAGTAATTGAATATAGGTTACGGTGTGATACAAAAGTTTCTCAACATATGTTCAGTTTCATGCCGGGTAGGTCTACTGTTGATGCTATATATTTGTCAAGAGGTTTGATGGAGAAATATAAATAGAGGAAGGAGGATCTACATATGGTATTTGTTGATTTAGACGGTTAAATTCTAAGAGAAGTGCTTTAGAGAATTCTAGAAAAGAAATAAGTTAATATTGCTTAGATTCAAGTCATTAAGGATATGTATATTAGAGCTGTTACATGTATTCAAAGACAATGAGGATTGACCAAATGTTTTCCTATTTCAGTTGGATTACATCAAGGATTGATTTTAAGCCCATATCTTTTTTCTTTATATATGGATCTTCTTACTAGACATTTACAGGAGGATCTACCTTGATGTATGCTTTTTGCCGATGATATTATTTTTGTTAATAAGACTAGAAAGGGAGTGCAAGAGAAACTTGAGTTATAGAAGTCAATTTTAGAATCTAAAGGCTTTCGTTTAAGCAGATCTAAAATCGAATATATGTAGTGTAATATTAGTTGTAAAAGATCTAGTGGTGGGGTTGTGATATTGGGCGATTAAGTGATTAAAAAGAGTGAATATTTTAGATATCTCGGGTCAATTGTTCAAAGAGACGGTGAAATAGATGGGATGTTATTAGTAGAATTCAAGTTGGATGGTTGAAATGCAGGAATTCATCTGGCCTGTTGTGTGATAGAAAACTACCACTTAGACTTGGGGAAAACTTTTATAAGATGGTGGTAAGACCTGCAATGATTTATGGTGCACAATGTTGCCAATAAAAGAGATGCATAAAATTAAGTTCGATGCTCAAGTGGATGAGTGGCTTTACACCTAGAGACAACAAGCAAAACAAATGTATATGTTGAAAGGTTGTAGAAGCTCCAATAATAGATAAGATTTGAGAGAGTTGCCTTTGATGATTTGGTCACATAAAATGTCGGTCATCTGATGACCCAGTTAGAAGATTAAATGTATTAGATTATGTTAAAAAAGGCAGAGGTAGACCTAAGAAGACTTGGTTAAGTAGTACAACAAATTATCTTATTTTATTTGTGAATTAAATGAGAATTTGATACTTAATAGTACTCAATGGAGAAGATGTTGACCTACAACTATGAGCCACATTAAATTAAATAAATAAGGTGGATTTTAAAATCCCTCAAATCGCGATCCGAACCGATCAAATTCGTTTTAATTCGACGATTCGACGCTGCAACGTCGAAAATATTAAAATAAATTAATCAGAAAATTTTGAATCAATTAAGGATCGATCGGATAATTAAAATCAAATTATATGAAATTGCATGCTCGAAGTCGGCCCGCTTAAACGACCTCTGATCGCGAAATTGATACATTTTCTCCAGATAAAAATACATTTTCTCTTTCTAAATTATCTCGTTAACGATTATCTTATACTCTTATTTTGCAAGTTTCTAATCTTATATTTTGTTTCTTCTGCAGATTGGCAAGGAAAGGAAAAGGAACAAGGTTGAACTCCTCAAGAAAAGAAAGAAAAGTGCTGATGCAAAGAGGAACTGATGATGCTATGAGGATCAATTACTGCATCTCGTATTTATTTGATTTTGAGCTTTGGCTTCCATTGATTTTTGATACCAATGCGGCAAATGAATGCTGCTCTCCATCAAGCTTCTTGACCATACTTGAACTGTTCCATTGACGAGCCCCACAGTCTACAGAGTCCTAGGTAGGACAGTTTTTTTATTTTTTTTGTGATCATCAAAATATTTATTGAACATCTATTATTTAGGATTTATTTGATAATAATTGTCATGTATATTTTCATAACTTTGGTATATTATAATTTTATCATAAAACTTTTTGTTTTTAAAATGAATAATAAATCCTGTTTTATGCATGCAACTGGTCACAAGTTCATAATTATATGCAGTGAATTTACAAAGCAGTTCATGCAATAAACCACGGCACATCAACAGCACAAGAACAGTGATATTTTGTCTGTTTCCTCTGCAAGCATTAGAATGCAATACCCACGATTTTATTTTATTTGTGCTGTTTTTTTGGCTTCTAAAGAGGGGCATTTACATACATAGCACACAATTCTTATATGCTTACATTATCTAACATCTAAACTTTAATATTTACATAAAAAACACATAAATATTTAATAGTAAATTCAAAGTAATATTATCATTAATTTTTGAAGTGAAATGTACCTTCTCATGTATAGAAAAAATGTTTTATTTATAAATATGAAATTTTAGGTGTTAGATATGGAAATGCATAAGAATTGTGTGTATGTTATTAAATGTTTTATTAGTACTTGGGCAGTGTACTAATAGAACTAGGTCAAATAATTCAAATAATATTATAATATTAGTCTGTTTTGTTCTTTTAATGTGAAAATTTTTATATAGTTCACCATTGTTTTTGGTAGAGTTTGATGGCTTTCTTTTCTCAATGTACTATCAGTCTTTCTCTCTGTTAAATAAAGTTTGGAGATGCTTACTAAAATAGCATTTAAAATGATGTGCAGTGAAGACCCTCAACCTCTTATAGTGCATGATTTTGTTCTCTTTCCTGCTTTTATTTCTCAATTAGTGGACTGGCTTATGGCTATGGTTAAAATTTTATTTTGAGATTTCCAGTACATAGGTTTGTAGAAAATTAATCTCAGAGAATAGTGGGCTGATGTATTTTGAGAATAAATCAGATTATTAAAAAAAATACTCAAAATAATTTTTTTGATTGTTTTGAATATTTTTAAAAAATAACTATTATTATCAATCATATTTCATTTCACATTAAAACACAACTAAATTAAAATAAATAATAAATATTAGAAAATTTTGATCTCAAGCTGCAGTGCTGCACCGTAAAAAAATTTGTTTTCTTAAAATTTTTTTTTTAATATTAGACATCTAAAATTTTAGTATTATTTTTATAAATATTAAAATTTAGTTATTAAATGTATAAATATATAAGAATTATGTGCTATGTATCTAAATGCCTCAGTTTTTTTTTTTTTTTTTTTTTTTTTTTTTAAGATCTTAGCTGATCCAGAAGCTGTTAATAAAATTAGAGCTAGTATTTTTGCCCTGAAGCCATTTCTGCTTGTGCTGGGATAGTAATAGTGCCCTGTGGGTTCTTCAATTATTTGAAGTGTTATTTAAATTTTTTATTTTTTATTTTTTGTTAAATGATAAGCGAAAAATATGTTGTTCAAATTTATAACTTTGAAGAAATAATCTTCTCACCAATCGATAGGCCATGGATTCTTTCATAAGATCTGATATTTTATGTAATATTTATTATGATATAATTTGATATTAACATTTAGGATATTGCTTAAATTATTGATTTATATCGTCAGATATTCAATCTGTTTTATTTTTAATAATTCGATTTGAATTGATGATGAAATCATTCAGCCTTTTCGTAAGTTATTTTTAATTATATTACGATGGGCTTAAAAATTATTGGATGTCTTGAGATTAGTGCAAAATATATAATTTTTTATGTATAAAATGAATTGATGATTTTTTTTGTTAACTTACACAGATAATTATGACCGTCATTTGATCCATGAGTTCAAATATTTAAAAAATGAGTTTTACTACAAGTGTTTGTAACTTGAATTTGAGTCAATTAAATAGTTGAGCACAATTCACATTAGAAAGAAGATTTGGAGCTATAAAGATATATTAAGAGCTAACTAAAGTACTCGAACTAGAGTTACTTCTTCTTAAAACTTAACTCTTATCATCTTAAAAATTGCTTGGGCATGAGAGGTTTATTTTTGATTTTTTCTATTTTATTTTATTTATATTTTAATTTGAAATAAAAATATATTAAGTAGTGATAACTATTTTTAAAATATTCAAAAATCCAAAATTATTTTGAATTTCTTTAAAAATACGATGGTTTGCTTTCTTAACTATAAATAAATAAAAACACTTAAAGAAAGATACTAAAATAAATATATTTTTAAAAATAAAATAAAATTATAAAATTTAACTTTTACTTCTACTTTCGAGTTAATTTTTTTTAATTTAATTTATTCCTAAACATTGTATGATTCAACAGCTCTTGGATCTGGAGCACAGCTAATGAAGATGGTATTATATATAACCATCCCTTCCTTAACTCTAAAATATTATTCACTAAAGCGAAAACAGACTTGTTCTATATTGAACCCTATTGAAAACTATTTCCCCTAATGTATTTGATCCAGTGTTATGTGTTGGCTTTATGAGCCTCATGTTTAATTCTATTAATTTCAATGATAACAAATATATGCTTAGATGTTCTAATATATGCTTTATATATTTTAAATATATTAATTATTAATTACATATTCAATACATCTCACAATATGTTTGATTAAATTACAAATATGGACAAATGAAAGATAGTTCAAAATAGATACATTGAAGCTCAAGATATAATATTTTAGGTTATATGCATTTATAACTATTTTAGAGGTTCATATGAGTTCATTGATATGTATGTATGATTATATATAAATTATATTATAATATTTAAATGTCAAATTTCAAAATTAACAAAAATACATGAAATATAGGTTACATGACTCACGTTTGATTAAAATTGAATTTATTATATTTTTTCAAACATTAATTGATTTTAATAATGGATGCATATTACATGCTTTGAATATATTAAGAGACATACTTGATTATTTTTCTACTTGCTCATGTGACTAGCTAATTTTTGGATGTTTGAATTTAATATTTATTTAATATAAATCATATTTTTATTGAATATTAAATTATTATATGATAAAATGATGTTAAAATAATATATTTATTTGAAATAATTCAAAATGATCTTATTATAAATCGCTCATTCTCTTGAGAGGGTTGCTTTTCAAATTAAAATCTCTCCAAGAATCTAAGATAAAATTTATTAGATTTTTTTCTTAAGTGTTCTCCAAATATTACAAGATCAAATCCTTAGTTTGCAAGCCTCAACATCTTCAACTAAGCAAGCTTTCTTAATTACTTGAATTTGTTTGTTCTTGATCTTAATCTCTTCTATTTATTCATACTATTTTCATCAACTATTTGTTTTTCAAATTTTTACTTTTTGGTGAACTAGCCTTTGGATATCAAAAGTTAAGTTTTTTCACATCAAAGTTTCTCTAACTATTTTTTGGTGAAAATTTTTTATGATAGTTTATAGAATTTATTTTATATTGCTGAAATATTTATCTTCCTACAAATTTCTTTTGATTTCTTGAAATATTTCTTCATTAGTCTTATTAGAAAGATCATCTATTCTTAGATCTATTTTAGAAGTATCTTTTAAGCATTTTAAATTAATTTATTGTGCTGAAAATATTTTTTATTTAGTAGATCTCTCTTTCTAATTAAAAGCTTACTAGTTTACTTAGATCTATCATATACTAATTTTATTTAAGTATTTTGTGATCAATTGCATTAATTGAAACCATCATTTTGGGTTAAATAAAATAAATTATTGCTGAAATTTTAAAGTATATGCTAGATCTATTATAAATCAAGTTTCTTTTATCAAAATAAAATTTATAAAAAGTTAAAATAGTTTATTTGTTACTTATCATTTTATTCCAACTAGTATCATTTGTTTAAATATTCTTTGTCTTATTGAAATTTTGTAAAGCTTGCTATTTTTATTGTTTAATAATTAAGTAAAAAAAGTTTAGTAGAGTCTTAATCATTCTTATACTATTATATACATACTAGTTATAGTTTCTCTTAAACTTAAAATTATTCATTGCGAAAATTTATTTTGTTTTATGCAATAGACTAATGTGAATTTATTTTGAAATTATTTTTATATTAGTCTATAAATTCTAATAACATAAACATCTTAGTAAGATCATTTTAAGATTTATTTTATTTTTTCTTATCAAAATTAAGTGAGCATTCTATCTTGTCAAAATTGTAAGTTGTAAAATGATCATTTATAAGTTGTGAGATCACTTTTTGAATTAGATAGCATGATAAATTTGTGAGGGATATATTTTATCAAAATTTATTATTTTGTATTTTTCTTTTCGTGCTATAAAATTTTTATTGGGGTTGTACTCATCTTTTTGTAGTAGAGTACATATTGTAGGAGTTGTACTCGCCCCATTATAAGAGAGTATGGTTTGTAATCTATTTTACATTTAGTGGATTCCTAGCTAGGGGTGGTTAGGTGTGGACATAGGTCGGTTTTGTGATTTGATTGAACCACGTAAATTCAACCTTTATAAATTGATTTTGCGAGTTAATTTTATTAAATAATTTGAAGTTAATTACAAATTTACTCTTATATGTTGAATTCACCATTGTTTTAATAAAAAATTGTGAAATGAAGTGATATTTATATCCTCTCTACTTAATTTTCATTGTGAGTTAGAGTATATTAGAAAAGTTCACTATTATTATTTTATACAATTGTCTCAAACAGATTTTTAATTGGCAATTTTTTTAAATTAAGTATCATTAAAACCTTAATTAAGTAATTAAGTATTGATAAAAAAATTTAAATATAAATATAGTCGCCCAATTAATGGACGACTGGACTAGACACGTCGGATCTGACGTGTGGTTACCACGTTAAGCGAGGCCGTCTTCCATTTAGTGCGGCTTTTAACTTTAGATGTTTTTTTTACATAATTAAGAACAGTACTTTTAGGAGTTACTTTAGCTCTTGCCCAATTCAATGAAGTTTAGCTTATGCCTCAATTGGGTTAGATTATGCTAGCTTTAGGTATAGATTTTAATCGAGCTGCTTTCTTTCATTTGATCAACCATGCATATTCTAAAGCTTTCACAACAATGAAAAAAATAAACTTTTTTATTTACAAGTTTTCATTCCAAGAAGTGAGTATAAGTATTTACATAAATTGATCATACGTAAATAAAATGAAATAGATAAGAACAAATGTATTATAGGACGCACAAATAGACTATCCTAATCTCATCTAATGCGTGGAATCGCACCACTGTGTGTCTTGGTTAGGTGCACGAGATGGACGATCATGCAGCTGATGGTGGCTCTCCAATGCAAAATCTTCGGCATTCTGCGTCGGATCATCCTATGATGGGAAGATAGGTGGTTGTGACTCATATGTAGGCTGATATGTAGAAGGATCTGGATCAACATACATAGGTAGACCTGGATCAACATATGTAGATGGCCCGGTGCTCCAGTCATGGTGTGAGACACTCTCTATAGGCTCCGATTCATAATGTGTGTCCCCGATATGTATACACAATCTCAAGTCTCTACATAGCACCTCGTACCTACCGATTACTCATTGTAGCTCGTGCTCATCCACACGGCCGAAGTATGGCTCAAAGATGTCCTGAGTCGCCGAAATATGCTCTGCCTACACGAAAAAATAGTATGTGAAATTAACCTCTCACAACATATTGAATTCAAATGAATACTTATGTTAACACTTACATATATACGCTCTACTAGTGCTCTGACATAGTAAGTGGTTGGAGGATTTAGCGGCCAAAATAGAGAAGCCTCACGAACCGGACATGTATTGATTGGTAGCCGCCATCATGTCCACATCCTCATCTAAGCCCACGACGAGATAATCCCTCCGCCTCTCCTAAGCGGTAATGCTGGTAGTAATCAAAGTCGACATCGCTTCACCCATCATCAACACTTTTAATACTAGTCGGTGCAACATCTACTCAAGGAATGAGGTCGGCCGACAGCACTCGATCTGGTAAATGCCACTCAACCCTCCTCCAACCCATGATTGAAGGACCAAATGCCCAAAAAAGTCTTTGGAAGTGATGTATACTGCTAGACTGAATTCTGTAGAGTGTACAAAGTAAAGTACTGCAAATTGAGTCCACATAAAAACTTAGACTCCTATAAGACTCTTCCCAGCTTCCAAATAATGCTTTTATTGCCTTACGCTTTGCATCCCAAGCCTTCATGTACGAAACTTTAACATTGAATTTTGACTTCATTCTACCCATAATCTCCCTAAGTTTCAGATCTATCTGATGCTTGATCACAGGTATAATGAAGTAAGCTATGAAGTTTGAACTACACGTAGATGTAGACCCATTGATACATCTATAGTTTTTCCCAACTCTGGATATTCTCCAAGCACCCCATAAGTGTCTGCTACTACTACAATGCAAATGCCAGTTATATGGTCTTGTAGGACTATCATGTTGTACGCATACAACCATGTAGTTCTTTTGGTTAGAGATAATTATTTGGAATTGAACATTATTTACTATGCACCACCCAACAACAGCAAATTAAAGACTCCGTGTACTTGCGAAACACATACCTTCGACAAGGTCACATGAGATTTCAATATCATATGTCAGGACAGTTTCATCATATGGACCGTCAACATGTAGTTTGACACATCTGGACATACTAGTATGTGGACAATATTTGACTCTCACTATCAGTATTTCGGAGCGAGTGATTTTTTAGAAGATCATGGTTGTCTAGATTCTTAAGCACAGTGGCTTCTACCCCGAGTGAATAGTCATCATCACTACTTGAATCCGCTCATGTCGATACTCATCATCGCTGCGACTCGAGGCACATATGTTTTCTCTGAACGATAAGCATCATCGCTGCCACAAAACTCATAACTAGAACACAAACTATCATATTAATTATTACAAGTATAAACAGGGAAATGTTGCAAGGTATTACCTGTGAATCAACTCACCAAAGGTGCATGTGCGATGAAATCTTGTGTATGCATTAGTGTTATATCTGTTGACCTTATTACCGGATAAGCAAATGTGTATGCAACATTAACATCCTCCACTTTGACATACAACACTACTATCGGCGGAAGCTTGCCTCAAGAAATGTCATCATCTAATATAACGACGCTTTACCCACCAGGATAACAACATGTAAGAGTGATTGTGTGACTCACGAATCAATGCAAGGTTCTCATAATTCTTTGCTTCAATTCCGGTAAGATTTTGTGGTGAACCTTAATTGGACGATTTACCTCTCACATAACTTGGGAATTGCTCATACTTAGTTAGTCTCCATTGAAAAGGATGAAATAAATTTTCTATTCATTCTTGCAAAAACAAAATATATAAATAATCATAAATTTATATCAATCGACTAAATAATACTACACTTTCTACTTATCACACGGTAATACAAACCTACAAATTAAATCATAAACAAAATTCTAACCATACAACTCTAATCACTACACATACTCTATTAATGTATAAATGGATAGAAATAGGATTTACCGTGTGTTCAAGAAACAACGGGATGTGCAAAAAAAATGGTAGAATCGTCACGAAACTTCCCAACAAAATGGAGGTCGGAATCATCGTCGGAAGCTAATGTTGGCTTCCAACGACTGCTATATGGGAGAGGGAAGTTGTCAAATGGCATGGACGCAGCTAGTCGGAAGAAAAATTGTTTCTTTCGGATACCCGGAGAAGATGGCAAAATGCAGGCGGTTGGAGCTACGCCGACAGCTGCCGGGAAGCTTCGAGATGGAGAGGAGCATGCTTGGAGGGGCAAAACCGGCGGGCGGTGCTCTTGGGGTGGCAGAATTCGCGATTGGGGGCAAATCGAACGGAAATAGAGAGGAATAGGTCGATCGACCGATCTTTAGATTCTTGGCGGTGGGCGATTGGCTTATGACACGAAGTAAGTGGGCAGCCATTAATATGAGGCCAATCGCCCAATTAGTGGGCGACTGGCCTCAGTTTAACGTGGCAAAGCCATGCCACGTCGTTTGCGACATAGCTAGGCCAGTCGCCCACTAATTGAGCGACTATACCTATATTTAATTTTTTTTACAATACTTAATTATGTAATTAAAATTTTAATGATAATTAAAAAAATGTCCTTTTTAATTATAGTAAAATTCATTTAATGTAATTCAATTTATTTTTTCCAATGTAATATGTAAGATCAAATTTATGAAAAATAATATATGAATTCAACCTCGGTAATATAATTGATTTAATTATTTAAGCGATCCAAATCTCTATTTTTTTGAGAAAATATTATTAAAACAAATTAGATCAGCATTAATAATTAGTGGACCCAACCTGTGAGTGTTGCCGGGACTTCCGTGGGCATTCTACCATTTCTTTGTTTTTTATATATATTTCAGACGGCCAATTATGAAACAATAACAAAGTTTCTTTCTAGGTTTTTTTCTGAGTGCGCCGGCCTCATCTTTGCTAGGCTGGCTAGGGTTCTGTTTTCTCCTCTTGAGCTCCACCTTCACCTTGTGAGTGGCGAATACATCCGGCGAGTTCATTTTTTTTGGCTAGGCCGTAAGGCCACTGCCTCTCCCTCGTTCCAATGGAGGCGGCGTCAACTCCTGCGACAGAAAGACCTAGCTCCACCCTAAATTGGAAAAATCTTCTCACATCCCAAGCCCCCCCATCAGCCCCTTTCAACCTCAGTTTCATCCCCTCAACCTCAGAGACAGTTTCGTTTACAGAGGAAGAAATTACCGAAGGCTCTAAACAATGGTGTAATGCGCTTGTGGATTAAGCTCTGGGTAGGAGGCCTCTCTACGATAATCTCCTACAAGCCATTAAGAAAATATGGACACTCCACGGTAATGTCGATCTCATATCCCTAAACGATGGTTTCTTCTTGTTTAAGTTTAACTATGCCAAGGATTTTGATATAGTTTTGAATGGTGGACAGTGGTTCATTTTGGGAAAGCCTTTCATTTTCAAAAAATGGACACCGGATTTCCATAAGGAAAGACTTCAAGGAAATTCTGATATGGGTTAAATTTCCTAATCTTCCATTGTGTTGTTGGTCGGAGAAAGGAATTTCGAAGATAGCTAGCAAAATCGGTACACCACTCTCTGTTGATCTCCTCACTACTAAAAGGGCAATGCTCACTTTTGCTCGGTTAGTATCCTAATAAACACTGCTACTGTTCTACCCGAACACCTAATTCTCTCTCTTAACGGCAAGGATGTGATGCAACAGATCTCTTATGAGTGGAAGCCTATACCATGTGATACCTGTGACACCTTTGCTCACTCTCCCAACAACTGCCCTAAATCCCCTAACTACAAGCAATCATCGGCTGCCCCTCCCCGTGTTAGATCCAAATTTGACCCTGCTAAACCCGACAAACTGCTGCTAACTTCTAGGCATACAACCTATTAAACCACTTACAATACCCTCCACCTCTACTACACCGGTTCCGACCCCAGACCTCAATCTGCCTTTCCATAACCCCTCCAACAGCCTAGAATCAGCTGCTGAAGAATCTGACTTTAGTGCGGAAAATGAAGATTGCATACCTAACCCGACATCTCTTCCTACCCCTCGACTTCACGGAAGCTTCAAAACCTATTTGCCACACTTTCCAACTCTTTGCCTAAATCAATGCTCGCCTTCAAATACGCCAATGCCCGCTTCTTCCTCTAAAACCACCTCTGCTATTAATCCACCAAAAGGTCAAAAGGTAGACCAAAGGGGACTCCCCTTCTCCATAAACAATGATCCCACTCGATATTGCCTCTTGGAATGTAAGAGGCTTCAATAATGACGTTCATATTCTTTCAGAAAGTTTGTGTCTTCTAATAACATAGATGTCATGTGTCTTCTTGAAACTAAGCTATCTCATGATACTATATCTAGCCCCACAAATATAAAGCACTTTGAAATCTTCAAATATGAAGGTAATGTGGAAAATTTTTTGGATGCCCCGAATGGTCGTATTTGGATCAAATGGAACACTGATGTGACTTCTTTCTCTGTTATTAGCAAACATCCTCAATTCATTCATGGCAGATTAATGATAGGTACTACTTCTAGCCTTCTCATTTCTTTTGTCTATGTTGATAGAATCATGGTAGAAGAGACCTTTGGCAATCCCTCAAAGACTCTTGCTAATACTATTGATGAATCATGGGTCATTATGGGAGACTTTAACGCATCATGAGGGTTAATGAAAAGTTGGAGGTCGCACTCCTCTGTCGAGCAAATTATCCGATTTCAATGAATTTATTCTTTACGTAGGTCTTCTAGAAATGAAAAATACGGGTCATGCATTCAGTTGGTTCAATCAACAAGTTCATAATCCCATTAGATGTTTACTAGATAGGGTTCTTTGCAACACTCACTGGCTATCTGCTTATCCTCACTCTTGCTGGAAAGTTATGGCTCCTCTCACATCTGATCACTCCCCCATTTTACTTTCTACTGGTAACAAGCTGACTCTTCATCATAGGCTTATGTATAAGAATTATTGGAGTCATTGCCCGGATTTTTTCGATATTGTGCACCATGTATGGAGTAAATTTGTGAAAGGGGACCCAATCTTTGCCTTTTGTAATAGACTAAAAACACAAAGCATGAGCTTATGGCAATTGGCATTCTCATAACTATATCTCTAACAAGATCAGCAATCTGAAAGCTATGCTTGAGGAGTTACACTCCAAACTTGATTCCAATCCCCTCAATTCTAAAATTTTAAATGAGACTCTGCATACTCAAAATTATCTCAAGGAAGCTATATAATTCAAAAATAAATGAATTATGCAAAGGGAAAAATGTACTTGGCTTACTAAAGGCGAAGATGACATCAAATTTTTATACAAAAGAGTCAATATTGGGAAAAATAAGAATTATATAATAAATCTGAAAGTCAACGGGTTTAATACATGCTCCCAACAAGATATGGCCAAAGAGATTATTACATACCACTCCAATCTCCTAAACAACTTTCATAGAGCCCCTCACCAGGGCTGGTTTGATATTTCTGTTGGTCCTCAAATTACAAGGCAAGATAGTCAAATTCTCACACAACCTTTTAGCATAGAAGACATTCAAAATGTGATTTTCTCCATAGGTTCGATAAAACTCACGGGGATGGTTTCACATCTCAATTCTTTAGATTCTTGGAGAATCTTTAGTGGTCTACCCAACACTTCTTTTCTCACGCCACTCTTCTTCCTCAGGGTCAAACACACCGCCATTACTCTCATCCCCAAAAAGTCATCTTTGAAGTAATTCGATTATAGACCTCTATCGCTTTGTAACTTTCTATATAAAGTTATCACCAATTGCAAATAGGCCAACTTTTCTTCCAAATATTATACATCCTCAAGCAGCTTTCTTGAAAGGGAGGGACATTGCTGATAATATCATCATGGCAAATGAAGTTCTTTATGATTTTAACCACAAAAATAGTCCTAAAAGTTTTTATGCTAAGATTGACTTGAAGAAAGTTTTTGACAATGTTAATCGACAATTTATCTTGCATAGATTAAGAGCCCTCAATTTCCCACAAGTCTTTATAAAGTGGATTGAAGCCTGTGTGACTCATGTACCTTTCTCTATTGTGCTTAACGGGGAACTTTCTGGATATTTCTTCTCTTCTGACTTAAGGCAAGGTTGTCCTCTCTCCTTACTTATTCACTCGTTATGGATGCATTTTCTAGGCTTACGGATGAGCTCATTGCTTAACTCATTTCTATCATCTAAGGAAAAATCGAACTCTTTCTCACCTAATTTTTGCGGATGATCTCCTTATTTTTTGGCTGCCATTCTAATATTTCTTGTCTCTCTTACCTACTCTCTATTTTCTACCACGAAACTAACCTCTCTTCCAAGCCTAAATCTTCTATTTGCTTCTCTAAAGTGGTGGAATCCACTCTTAAGTATGAATTGAGCTCAGTTTTGGGTTTTCAGCTAGCTAACTTGCCTTGGAATTACTTAGGCCTTTCCATTTCCTCCTCCAAGCTGAAATCAGTTGATTGCTCTAAAATTTTGGACAAATTACGAATTGGCTCGGGTTGGAAATGTTCATTACTCATTTGCTAGAAGATTATAATTAATCAGGTTTACTTGTTGGAGCTACCTTATATACTGGTTTAGAGCTTTATCTCTGCCTAAAAAAGTTTGGAACTCTATTAAGACTCTTATTGCATCATTTCTCTATCTCTTGGGTCAACACTACTAAACCGACCGTATGCGGTGGCTTGGGCATTCCTAGCATTGATTCTCTTAATCTAATATGCAAAGCCAAAATTATATGGAGAATGTATAATTCTAGATCTCTTCTTGCTCCTTTTCTCGTGGCAACATTTCTTCTTGTGGGAAAACCAACCTACTCCTTCATGGCTCTTTGTAAAGAACTTATGTCTACTGTCGTAAGATGCAGACGCTGTCTTACTTTCCAAGTGCTGAATGATAGCAGCTTATATTTCTTCTTTGACCCTTGGCTAACTGGTTTGTCTCTTGTGGAGAAATTCGACCCTATGGTTTTACTTGGTTTAATTGTTACATTACTTATGGTTTGTGAGGCCATTCGCGATAATGCTTGGAACCTTCCCGTTAATGCGGAGACCCCTCTTGAATGTATCAATCTAATTCACAACACTCCCATTATTAACAACACAAACAATATGGTTAATTGCCTTTGGCTGAATAAAGACTGGTTTAGCCACAAGGCAACTCACATTTTCATTTTTCATGATCACATCAAACCATATTGGGCCAAATTTATTTGGTTCAAAGGTTTCTCTATAAAATATGCTACTTTTGCTTGGAGAATCCTTATGAAAGGTTTAAAACTAAAGACATTCTTATAAAGAGGATTGGTTGACCCTCAATGTCTTGTGTCACAATTTTAATGAAAACCACCATCATCTCTTTTGAATGTTCATTTGCAATGGATGTCCTTAAAACCTCCATTCCGATGGGTAATTTTTTTCACATGGGCTCCTCTTTAATGCAATTGCTTCTCTATACTGAAAAGTTAACTTGCAAGGTCACAAAAAAATTCTACTTGCTATCTATATCTATTACTGCTCGTTATATTTGGTTGGAAAGGAATCAACGCATTTTTTAGATACACCCCTTGTTGAAAGCAGTTTCTAAATACGCTATGCTATCAAACAGAAAAGTTTTAAATAGAAACACATTCGATGTGTGAACCTATCATCATTTATATTTCATAACATACCCCATTCTCTTTTCTCCGGTTGGTTCGGTTCTGGCGAGCTTCTTATCTACTCCTACGGCTATATTGGGAGGCTGAGTTTGTTATCCTGCTCGGGCTCTGCTTCATCTGGGATTTTCTATTGGATTTTTGGAGCTATGATGAATCCAGCTTTCTTTGGCTCAACCGGCTGCCAATGACTCTGTGTTGGTTTTGTTTCTTGGTGGCTGCTGTTTATTATGGGACTTTTCTATCTTGGCCTGGATGGAGCCTCATCATCAGCTCAACCAATTTTACGATACTAGTGATCAATGTTTTTTGTGGAAGCATATCTCTGTACCTATCTCTCTGGTTTCTCGTGGTCTGCTTAATGTTATTTCCAATTCTGGTTGCATTAGTGGTAGCCTCATTTGTCCCTCTTAGTCGGTCATTTCATATACTGAACTTATATTCAGTTCAGGCTGAACTTTCTGAGCTCTTGGTTTTATTTCATTTTCTTTGCTTTTATTTTTGTTTCATTCTTTTCAATTTTTTTTTTGACAGCTGATTATAGAAATTCTATTCGGTAAGCTGTTTGTGGGTTTTAATCATGTTCTTTTGATATATGTAACTCTGTTTGATCAATGAAATATGGGCGAGACCCTCATTTTTTCCCCAAAATAAAAACGGAGTTATAATTACAAGTAGAAAATTATTCACTAATTGAATAAATAATTAAAAAATAAAAATTGGAAAAACTTGCGCTCTTTAATAATACAACAGTCCTTCATCTTGATGTGATTGGCTAGTTGACCTTCTCGGGGGCATTTATTGAGATAAGTTTTAGGTGGGGATTTATTTATTTTTAATTTATAGTAATATATTTTAAAATATATATCTTAACACTATATTAGGCTGCAAATCAGCCCAATTAGACCTCTTTTATGATCGTTTGATTAAGTAATCAAATATATTTAAACATTTTTAAATATTTGATTTTAAAAGAATAGACTTGAACAATTCTTTTAGTTCAGTTATGTTCACGAATAAGTTATTAAAGAGATAAATTATGACTAAGTAAAGTTTATTTGTGAACAATCTTATTTAATTTTTTTATTTTTTATTTCGGCTTATTAAGTATTAATTGGTACAACTCATATATATTTCTTAACAAATTACTCATGAACAAGCTCAACTAAGGCTTAATTAAAACTCATTTATTTTTTATTAATTGATTTCTTTATTAAAATTGTCAATCGAGCTCGTGAACAAACTTCGAATGAGCTCGAGCTCGATAATGATAAACAAGCTCGAGCTTGAACACCATCCCAAGAAGCTTCAATCGAGTTCGATAACCATAAACAAGTTTGAACTCAATCAACCACTTAGCTCAGCTCAGGTTCTTTGCAGCCCTGCTATGAATTCAGAGAATTAATTTTTTTCCTCTAATTAATAAACCATATATTCTCAGAGAAATTCATAGAAATTCCGTGAGAAAAAAATTCTTATCAGTAGTTAAGAGTAGGGGTGTAAACGAGTTGAGTTTTGACTTAATCGAGCTAAGCTTGTTTAAACCCTGTTAAGCTCGGGCTCGACTCAATTTAAATAAAGTCAAACTCTAGTTCAACTCGAATGCTCGAGCTTTTTTCAAAAGCTCGAGTTCGTTTAAAAAGTTCGATAAATTATTGAATCGATAATGTGATATACGATAATTACATTTTATATAAAAGGCTCGATAAGCTATAGTCAAATAGGCTCGAAAATTTTTTGAGCTGGTTTATGAGCTCGAGCTTGAGCTCGTGGCTTGATAAACCTTGGCCAGCTTGACTTACTTACACACTTAATTATGAGGGATGAATTTTATCACTTATGACAATTAATTAGATTTTGTTATAGAGCTCATCTTAGCTGGTTACAAGTTTTGGCTCATGGTATAAATTTAGGAATTATAAGTTTTATATATTTGGAGGTGTACGTTAATTTATTATTAAATTTGCTTAAAGTTAAAATTTCAGTGAGCAATGCAAATAAATAAAATCGTGAGATTATTAATATCAAATTATGATATCCTTACCAAGAAGTTAATCTCAAAGCACTTTTATTAATATTATATAAATTTAATAAATTTTCAATATTTCATATTCATCTTAAAATAGACTCAATGATTTCGAGATTTATCCTTACAGAATATCATGACAGAATAAAATGTTAAATATATCATTATAAATTTATAAAATACTGAATTAACTTATTATTTTAGATGCTTTTAAGTCATAAAATATGACTGGCCAGAAGGAATTCGGAAAATAATATATAAACATATTTTATTTTATATTTTTATACTAAATATTTGTTTTTTTTAATTTTTGTTTAATTTTTTTTTTACTAAATATTTGATTTGAACATATAGCTTGTGACTAATTAGTTTTTTAAAAAAAATGAATAAATATATTTTAAAGAAAAATTTAACTTTTCATTCCTTGTAATTCAACTCATTGAACAAATATTGTCTTTGATATGACCTGAAAATTCCTCTAGTCGAAGCACGAATCTTGATGTCAGCAGTAATCGAAATTGAAGCGGTCGAGATCAAGTCTTAAAATATCATTGAAATTTTGAGAAATCAGTTAAATTCCTAAAAGTTCTCAAATATGGAGTGTTTATAATCGAATCGCCTCGACTGGTTCCCAATTTAAAGATCTTACAATTCTTCATTTGAGCATTCAAATACACAATACATCATATGATCAAAAGAATCATCATGAGTGTCCAGATGGAGAGGAGTGGTTAGTATTTTGCATGTATTCTGACGCCACTCATCCGATCATAAATACTCGTTCCTCGTATGAAGGGCGAAGAGAGGAGAGAACTAAAGATCCTCCAAAACATGTCGCCACTTTCGGCGTCGTCACCGCGCCGCCGTATCAGCGTCGCCACGTCGACCTCCGTGATCTCGTTGTCGATCTCATCGGTCATCATGGCGATCTTCGTTGTCGGTCGATGTTTCTCGATGTTATTATCGTCTACTTCTGCCAAGATTGTTCTGCGAGCGTGGATATAGTTGTTGCTCCCCATTCTCTGATACATAATCCGGTTATCGGGAAGATCTTGTACTAAAAGCATACATAGTGGAAGCTTTTATTGGGTGGTAGTGATTTTTTCCTCTTTTGGGGTTTCTGCGTTAAAATTTGAGTCTCTCTCTTTCACTTTATTGTGTGTAGATTTCCACAATAATTAAGTAAGTAAACTTTTACTCTACTTGATAGGTTTCACGCATAGTCTTTAAATATTTAGTGTGGGTAAATGTCCTCCAAAATACTTTTTTTAATCAAAATATTCTATTAGCTCCCATATTCTTATACCATTGATTATGGTGGTTATTTATCTCTTTAAATTATGTATCTATAGCGTCTAATAAAATATCAACTTTACAATAATTCTATATTATAATATTATCCTTTTTATAATAAGAGCATTGTTTATCCCTAAGGCAAAGAACATATATATCTCTAATATATATATAATAAAATAATTTTATCAATTATAAGAAACAATACCATTAGTTATAACTCATAATCCTTAAATACAGAAGGTTATCCCTCATCACTCAAGTAGGTATTTTGATTCAAAAATTATTTTGAATGATATTTGCCTAAATTAAAATATAAGGGAGATATCTATTCAAGTAAGCATTTTATGAGGAATACAAAGTCAATTTTCGTCTTTTTTTTTAAATAATAATTAATTTTTTTATTGAATCTTATTTAAAGATTGAGAAAAAATTTTTACTTAATTTTTATAAATTTTATTTTCATTTATTTTCTAAATTGAAATTCTTATTAATTAAATAAAAGCATAAAATGAAATTTTTCCTTAAGTTCTTGAAAATTAAATTTTACTCAATTTTCTTTTTTTTTAGATCAGTAAAATATAAGAATTAACGTATTATAAGTAAAGATTAAAATTTTTTTTTTTTTTTAAATAAATAATTTATAAAATTTATAAGCATCAATCCTTTTTATACCACATAAGTTTTATAAACAGACCTGCAAAACTTGTAATATCAAAGTAATAAAATACAAATCTAAATTTTTAAATGAAATTTGTTGATATTTAATTTTTTTAATTAATAAAGCTTATAAAAATAGTTATCCTCTTTGCCATGATTTCTCTTAGCACAACCTTTTTTTCATTAAAAAAGTGTATATAATACAAACGCAGAAGATAAACTTGTTTTCTCTTATTTTCATTTCACCTTACGGAAACGCTCAAAGCCACTGTAATAGGTGATCTCCGGCAAGATCGGAACGGTGAAGTAAGCCTCTGATAAAACTCTCACCTGAGCCGCCTCCATGGCGGCGCTGCCTTCCACTAAATCCCTTAAAAGCCCCGAGCAATAAATTTTCAGCTTCTTCACAGCACGGGCGTACTGCGCCGCCATCCACCGCAGCTTTATGCGCCGCAGCGTGTTCACGAAAGCCTTCCCAGTCCGCCACCCAACCTCGGCGGCGACCGCTAATCTCACCGTCGTCCTCCTTCGCCGCCGCCATTTCACCCCCGCCGATGCTCGCTGAGGTGGCAAATGTTGGAGAGAAGCCTGCTGACGTGGAGGAGATGGCAGGCGGCAGCTTTTTGTAGCGTCCGGTGATGCTGACATCGCCATAAGGTTGAGAAGAGAGGAAAGAGAGAAGAATTGTTTAATTTCTCTGCTATGAGATTCTGCAAGCTGCAACGAGAACAGGGAGGCTCGCAGTTTATTTATCGGCAGGAATCAATGACATGTGTCGTTTCTTGTGACTCGCGGGGGAATTTAATGCTGGGAAAATGATAAAGCATGTCCTTTGGGTAGATCATTTGGTTTGAAGATTAAGGATTATTTAAAATTATATTAATTTTTTTAATTTGATTAAAATTAATGGGCCAAATAATAACTCAAGGGGGATCTTTTCGAGATATCGAGCAAATATATTTTTAAATTATGAAAATTTAATGATTAATGTTAATAAGTTTATCATCTCTATTGATACGTCCTCAGAAAATTAATCTGATCAAGCACGAATCTCAAGGCATTTTCAGAAACGCTTCGATCTAAGCACCGATTTCAGCAAACTTACAGTCAAACTGACCGTCTCGAGAAGACGAACATCACAACATCAAACATAGTCTGATCTGAGCTCGAATCGACTCAGATCAAGCTATCGGAGCATACAAATGGATCCTGATCCGCCAAATGGTCACAAAAACGGACATATTTATCGATCGGCGGCTCGTCACGAATCCAACGAATCCAAGATCACTCAATTCGACATCATTAAGGCCCATCATCAAAATACACCGTCTGATCGAGGGGATCGCCCTGGGCCGTCCGATGGGAGTGGTTGGAGTTTTCCACGAATTTACAAGCCTGCCACTCCCAAAAATCTATAAATAGAGCTTCATTCTTACCTTAAAAGGGACCGAATCGACCTGAGAGCTCGAGAACCACCACCGATCGACGCCGACGCATCATCATCAGCTACCACCAGCGTTCAAGATCGGAGATCGCCTGTGGGACTAGAAAAGACCGGCCACCGCCTTTCTCCTCAAGATCAAGAGGTTGCTAAGATCGCTCGCCGAATTTGGGAAACTTCTCCTTGGGTTGGAGTTGACCGATATTTTGGAATATTGTTTCTGAAACACCTTCTTCTCCAACTAACGAAGCAAGGACCTGTATCTTTGAACACATAGTGAAAGTTCTACAGATCGGGCAAGGCCCGTGGTTTTTCCTTAACGGGTTTTCACGATAACCCCGTGTTCATATCCCCCGCCAGTGTGTTGGATAATTTTGAGCTACGAATAAGATCTCGATCTACCGAATAAAATTCTAAGACGCAGTTGGCTGTGGGAACAACAGCCCCCCATTGCTATATCTCCAATATGATTGGTAAGTGGTGAGGGTCCGGTGCCCCTTTTGGAAGATCGCTCAAAGGATGGAGGATTCCCTAACGAAATTCTTCGACTCGCGAGAGAGGCCCAAGAAAACGCGTTCCAACACGCCTGGAAGAGCCACAGGTTCCGCACGGCCCTCGGCATACTCCAGATTTTCTTCCTGAGAATGATTACCCGGGAATGCCGGATCAACAAGTAGAGAACCCCTTGGCGCCACATCCAGATGTTGAA
Organism: Cymbidium sinense; assembly: GCA_021442155.1. NCBI lineage: Eukaryota > Viridiplantae > Streptophyta > Magnoliopsida > Asparagales > Orchidaceae > Cymbidium > Cymbidium sinense. The sequence goes on along the minus strand of CM038220.1, from coordinate 48,388,840 downwards.
CTTCTGGATACCGCCAGTTCTACTCACCCCACACGAATGGCTCACCAGATTGGTGAAACTCCACGCCATCTTATACGATGAACTACGACGACCGGTGCAGAAGAGTTCCCGCAACAATCAATCATCCATTCTCCGCCGCTTCTTCCAAAGCTCGCTCGCCACCGAGCATCTTACAATACCCGATTCGACGAGATTCAAGCTTCCCAAAGATGGACGAATGATGGCGAGAGCTCGAGAACCACCTTCGACGCCGACGATCTATCATCACTGCACCACCGCGGCTCAAGATCGGAGATCGCCTGGGACTAGAAAAGACCACCGCCTCTTTCTCGAAGATCAAGAGGTTGCTCGGAAGATCGTCGCCGATATTTGGGAAACTTCTCCGCTGGAGTTGACCATATTGCTCGGAATATTGTTTCCGCCAGAAACACCTTCTTCTCAACTAACGAGAAGCAAGGACCGTATCTTTGAACACATAGTGAAAGTTCTACGGCGCAGCGGTTTTTTCAAGATCCACCAATCTCAAGGCATTTTCAAGAAGGTGTTTCTGAGGGAAACAATATTCCGGCAATATCGATCAACTCAACTGGAGAAGTTTAAATATCGGCGAACGATCTTGAGCAACCTCTTGATCTGGAGAAAGGAGCGGTCGGCTAGTCGAGGCGATCTCCGATCTTCAGCACTCTGGTGGCATGATGATGGATGCCTGGCCAAGTCGATGGTTCTCGAGCTCTGCAAATCGGATTCCCCTCAAGGTGAATGAAATTTATAGATTTTGGGAGTGGCTTTGTAAATTCGTGGAAAACGCCAACCACTCCCATCGGACGGCAAAGATCCCACCGATCGACGGTGTATTTTGATGATCCGGTGCCTTAATGATGTCGAATTGGGTGATCTTGGATTCGTTGGATTCGTTGACAGCCGCTCGATCGACTATAAATATGTCCATTTTTGTGACCATTTGGCGGATCAGGATCCATTTTCATGCTCCGATAGCTTGATCGAGTCGACGAGCTCGGACGTATCGCTGATGTGATGTTCGTCTTCTCGAGACGGTCATTGAGTAAGTTTGAAATCGCTTGATCGAAGCGTTCAAAATGCCTGAGATTCGTGCTTGATGAATTTTCTAAGGACTATCTTGCCCTATTTTGGGTGACATTATCTCACATCCAAAAAATATACGCCAAATACTTAAAAAATAGCAATGAAAATTAAGAGTCCATCAACTCAAGATTGAGAGAACAAATCTTCATAACAAAGACAATATTGTAACTTGACTGGTCAGAAATACACATAAGTGCTGTGTGAGTGTGATATTTTGAGGTTATGGATCCGTTTGACACTTATGAAAGTTTTCAGCTTCCATTAGCGCTCACAGGGTCTCATAGCGCCTGGCTCAGCGCTACGGGCGAAGCCTGCATACAGGGCTACCGCTGAGGTCTCCTCCGCAATGGGTCAACATCGGGTCGCGTCACTCGGCGCGCAAGGCTCTGCGCTCGCGGGTCGCCCACGTATGGTCACCGGGCCACGACGCCCATCGCCACGCCAATAACTCATCTGGATCAACCCTATCATAGCCGAGGCGGGCACGCGGCCGACGCTGGTCAGACGCTGAGTCATGACTTGTACAATATCTGTAGTTCTACATGCTGGCTCAGGCTACATGGGTCCGACCACCTCAAGGGTTTTGAATGCTTTTTTTGGTTTTTTAGGGTTTTTTCTTTAACCCTAAGGGGTCTATAACACAGTGAAGAAAGAAACTTCATCTCCTCTTATCTTCTCTCTGTGATAGCCTCCCAATGGAGTTTGGGCACTCTCGATCAACCTCACCATCCTCTACCAAGCGAGTGCATAGCCCTCCCTGGCGGAGTTTGCACTCTTCTTGATTCTTCGACTCAGAGGACCCAAGAAAGCTCCAACACGCCTGGAAGAGCCATGTTCACGCTCGATACTCAGATTTTCTTCCCGAGAATGATTACGAATGCTGATCAAAGACCTCAACAGCCTATGATGCTCAAGTCGAGTTCTTGAAGTCCTCCACGTGATCCGCTCCTGCTTCTACCCGAGATACGCTTTCTCAAAGGCGATCACGTAACTCGATTCTTTGCCTCAAGACCGAAACCTTCTCGAAGAGATTCGATCCTTTGCAAGAACAACGTTTAGCCTCCACTTCATCCAGTCCGCCAACTTCCGACACCGAAAGAAAGAGAAGTCGCTGAGTCGCCAACTGTCCTCTGCACTCAAAGTTGATTCTCCAACACATCTCCTTTACTTTCTCCACATATCGCTTCTTATATTCACCATGGAGAAACTTGACCTTCACGAACTCCTCATTCAAAGACAATGTTCATTTTGAAGTCAAGTTCGCTTCTTCACACCAAATAAGAAAAATTATGTTAAACACAAGGAAATGGGAAATAAAAGATGATGAACGCAGAGATTGCGCTTCTTCGATACCGACACAAGAATGATTCAACACGCCCTGAATGAAGATCCTTGGGGACGATATATTTATAGAGGTTCTCGAACCTCTTGAAATCGACGAGATTTTACAGAAAAAAATCAAGATATCTTTGCCGAGCGCTCGACATTCCCGCATTGATCCGTCATTACGCATTCCTCAAAGTTGACTCAACCTATAAGCCTGATACGAAGAAAAGAACCTTCGCCAACGCTTGGTCATGAACAAGAAATCACCAAACTTCGGAAGTCAAGTTCATTCGAAGTCTTACCCCCCGGTTGGCTAACGGTTAGTCAAGAAGGCCAATGGTTCCCGAGAATCGTTGAATTTAATCATGCATGCCCAAAAGATAGCTTCCCCTTCCTCGATCGACCAACTAGTTGATGCGACATCGTGACACCGATGTTGAGCTGGATGCCTATTCGCTACAATCAAATCGATGAACAAAACAGATGAGGAAGCAACATCCTTCCAAACAGGGATTATACCGCTATCGTCATGCCCATTAAAAAAATGCCGGAGCAACATATCAACGCTTTATGAATAAGATCTGGATCATATGGCACAATATGGAGGTGTATGTTGATGATACCGGTAAGAGAAATATCACAACATATTTCGACCTAGAAGCTTTGATATTCTTCGACGCTACAAGATACGGCTCAACCCAAGCAAGTGCATTTTGGAGTTTCGAAATTTGGCTTCATGGTCCGGATAGGCCAACCCCTGGAAGATAAAAGCACTCAAGGACATGTCACCTCCAAGAACGATCAAGGAAGTCCAACGTTTGACTGGAAGGATTGCAGTAAACTTGCACATCCGTGCGAGGTAATCAATATTCAAGGTCACACCGCGCCCTCTGAAGAAGACTATAAGTCCCATCACTCGCCATTGCTCGCCAAAACCTGGAAATGCAAACCTCGATGTCGACAAATGGCGATCATCTCGGGATGGGGAAACCAAATCCCAAACTCATCTCATAAGTGGTGAAATACCCCGGCGGCGGAGATTGGGCCCTATCAGACTTCTTCGGACACTTAAGAACCAAATCATTCGGAAAATAATATTTTTTCCGAAGCACGGTCAATGTGTCTCCCGTAATCGACGACTCCCACGAACCTTCAGTCCTCCCATTTTTAGAAGCTTCCCATCAGCCTGCCTTAAGGGTCTGGACGTGTCCCTTTCAAAAGATTATCACCCATCTTCAAACACCCAAGAACTCCTACGATCGAGGGGAAAAATATTCCAAGGAGAGTGCCCAAACTCCCACCAGGGGGAGGGCTATGCACTCTGGCTTGGTAGGGATGAGGAGGTGGAGGTTGGTCCAAGAAGAGTGCCCAAAACTCCCACCAGGGGGAGGGCTATGCACTCTGGCTTGGTAGGGATGAGGAGGTGGAGATTGATCCAAGAAGAGTGCCCAAAACTCCCACCAGGGGGAGGGCTATGCACTGCTTGGCAGATGAGGGAGAGGGGATCCCAAGAGTGCCCAAACTCCCGCCAGGGGGAGGGCTATGCACTCTGGCTTGGTAGAGATGAGGAGGTAGAGGTTGATCCAAGAAGAGTGCCCAAACTCCCGCTAGGGGGAGGGCTATGCACTCTAAGAGGAGAAGATAAGAGGAGATGAAGTTTCCCTTTCTTCTTACCCTAGGGGGGTATTTATAGACCCCCTTAGGGTTAAAAGGGTAAAAAACCCTAAAAAAACCCAAAAAAAAGCATTCAAAACTGCCAGCTCAGCCTTGCCGGGCCATGGCTAGGTCTGTCACGCGCTGCCCTGTCTGCCTCACCTTGCCCGCTTCCTCACCCAAGACTGCCATACGGGTTCAAGACGTATCTGCCGCTTTATGCTCTGACGGGTCACATGGTTCGCGGTCACTGCGTTGTTTACGTGGGTCTCACGTCCGCTGCGGTTCGCACGCTGCCCAGACCGCTTATGGGTTGCGACGGTGACGTATCACGACGGCCCGCCATCGCGGGTTCTGCGGCTGCCGACGCGGGTTCGCGACGTGTTCATGACGCGGGCTGGCCGCTTTACGTGGCTGGTCATCGCCACGGCACGCTTCGCTCATGCCGCCATGAATTCGCCGCGACCGCGCCTGCTGCCATGACCCGCGACTCGCGCCCGCTGACGCGACCTTGACCCCAGGGGAGACCTCGCAAGCGCAAGACGCTCGTGCCGCTCATAGGCGCTGCATACCGCCACGGGCGCCGCTTCGCGGGCGCCTGGGTCCCCTGAACGCTCAAAACTTTCATAAGTGTCCCAATGTGATCCATAACCTCAAAATATCACTCACACATACTTATGCATGCTCTACATCGCCCAAAGTTATAATATTGTGTCAAGTTATGAAGATTTGTTCTCTCAAAATGCGTTGATGGACTCTTAATTTTCATTTGCTATTTTAAGATTTGGCATATATTTTTGGATGACGAGATAATGTCACCCAAAAGTAAATGAGCACGCCCGTAAAATTAACGATCAAGCACGACTCGAGCATTTAAACGCCGATCTAAGCACCGATTTCAAACTTACAATAAACCGATGCCTCGAAGACGAACATCACAACATCAAACATAGTCTGATCTGAGCTCGAATCGACTCAGATCAAGCTATCGGAGCATACAAATGGATCCTGATCCGCCAAATGGTCACAAAAACGGACATATTTATAGTCGATCGCGCCGCCAAGACTAATCCAACGAATCCAAGATCACCCACTCGACATCATTAAGGCACCTGATCATCAAAATACACCGTCGACCTGATCGGGGATCGTTCGTCCGTCGATGGGAGTGGTTGGAGTTTTCCACGAATTTACAAGCGCCACTCCCAAAAAATCTATAAATAGAGCTTCATTCTTACCTTGGGACCGAATCCGATGCACTGAGAGCTCGAGAACCACCGCCGACCTTTGACGCCGAGCATCTATCATCACCGCCACCACCAGCCTCAAGATCGAGACGCTCAGGGACTAGACTGGCCACCGCTCTTTCTCCTCAAGATCAAGAGGTTGCTCCTAAGATCGCCGATATTTGGGAAACTTCTCCCTTGGCCGAGTTGAATATTGTTTGAAACACCTTCTTCTCCAACTAACGAAAGGACCAGTATCTTTGAACACATAGTGAAAGTTCTGACGGGCAAGGCCCTGGTTTTTTCCTTAACGGGTTTTCACGATAACCCCCCGTGTTCATATCCTCGCCAGTTGGATAATTTTGAGCTACGACGAAGATCTATCTACCGTAATAAAATTCTCAAAGATAAACATCTATGAAAAAGGTGCGAGTCTAAATATAATTTTATATCTAGACACTAATAGTATAGCGTTATGTGACGCTCAATCAATGTATAATTGTTATTTATTAGTTGGTTGTGTGCATTTGGAGTACACTGCATTCCAAATGTACATTTAAACTTTTTAGGCATTTGGTTGCAAGTAAAGTAAAATTTCAATGTAATGTAATATATTCCAAATACATTAGAAAGACTATTTTCAACATCGGCCAATGTAAAGTGATACGGTACCGCCGCCGTGGCCACCCGTACGGCCGCCGGACACAAAACTTTCGACTTTACATTACATATTCTCAACCAAATAGAAAAAAGCAAAGTCATCAATTTATAAAACTCTCAACCAAAACAACTGTAAAGTAATCCTTTTATACTGAATTTATTTTACACTATATTTCAAATGCAGATAACCAAACAGCCCCTTAAAGAGCTTATGAGGCACACATTCATGTCTTATAGGGGATAAAATACCTCTTAGAAAAAAAAACAAAAATGTACACAAATTATTTACAATTTAAAAAATAATTAAAAAATGGTTCGATAACCTAATTATCTCCTCTCTAACACTCCATTTTCTCTCTACTTTTGAAATATATATATATTAGATTAAATCTTTAAGAAAATTTTAAAAATATGAGTTGAAATTTTATTTTAAATATTAATAATTGGGTAATAATCTAAAAAATTGAGGTAAAAAAATTGATTGATTTGTAAATATACAAGTAGGAGTTATGTACGTAAATATTATTTTAACTGAATTTAATATAATGATTTCTTTTTATATTAATTTATAAATTATCAAAATATATATTTGAGTCATTTTGATCAGTTCGAATTCGAAGAAGCTGCCGTGGTCAGAGAGTCATGTGATAGCCAGCTAGTTGTTCATAGGAAAGATGCCCTCCTAATACGCCAAAAAGCTGTTCGGTGGGCCTTTAATTTTATTTATTATTTTTATTTTTGAAAAATTACACACCATGGAGATGGAATATAAAAAACAAATAAATCGAAAAAATATTATATTGTCCCATCAATAATTCCGAAAAAAATATCTTAATGTATTGACATTAAAAATTGATAAAAAATAAGAGAGAGAAAATTTTAAAACTATATTTCCATAACAATTTTACGTGAATTTAATAATCAGCAAATTTTTAATGACCATGACTGAGTTGTGTAGTAATAATTAATAAAATAAATATATTATAAGATAAAAGATATTTATTTATGAACTACATATTTTATTTTAGGATTAATTATATTCATCTCTCATATATGAGCAACTAATAATATAATTATATCTTAAATATTTTTTAAAAGTATACTTAACTCTCATACCATTTGATTTCATCTCTTTGCTGGTGGTGTTATTATTGTTAAACTATAATTAGCTTTCTATAAGCATTCAATAAATAAAACTAGATGCATATTTAATTGTGTTAATTTAATATTTTAAAATTTTGGTGAAATATAGAAAATAAAAATCAAAAATAAAAGTGATCCCAAAAATTTCTTTAATTACAAAAGTATTTTTTTATTATGTGCCGAGTTTTTCTCTCATAATATTATATATTGTATTATATATTAATCAATATTTATTAACTAAGAGGTTTAAAATGACATGTAATTATTATAGTTTTAGAAATATATGATGATGATGTTGATTATTTTTTAAAACATAAGTTATAATAATTATATGTGTAATTTTATAAGATAATAGATTATGTTATAAAAATAAATATCCATAATAATTATTATCATTAATTTAAAGAGTAAGAAGTATTATCTTATGATGTAACTCGAATGATTTATAGTGTGAAACGAGTGGCTTGAGGAGCTTGCTCTGGTTTGGCATGTTTGAAAATTTATCGTCTAAATTGACTCACGCTCAAAATTGTTCTAAATCTATGGTGGTGGCTCATATAGTTTGTAATGAGTTCATTTAGCTCAAATTGCTCAATTTCATATAATTGGAAACCTTGAAGCCATATATTCAGGTGAGATAATATTTAACCATCCTAAATCACTACTACTTACTTCAGTTTAGCATGTGAGACTAAAATATGATATTATTGAAAAAATAAATAATAAATTTTATTAAAAATTGAGTTACAATGTGGCAACTCAAAGTTGCTCAATCATAAGTCAACTTTTGGCCTTTTACTTATTTATTGATATAGGTTGAATAGATTTTACCTTCTACTAATTTATTAGTTTACAATTTAAATATGTATATATATATATATATATATATATATATATATATATATATATATATATATATATATATATATATATATATATATATATATATATATATATATATATATATATATATATATATATAATTGATACAGATAAGCTCTAAGCAAAAATTTTATTCCACAATTCTGTTTACATTTTATTCTAAATATAAATTTTGTTAGATAAACTCATGATTTTAAAAATCAAATCGGACCAACTGATTGGTCATGAACCGGTTCTCTTGACTAGTTCGGTTGAAGTTCAAAATTGTCTTTACACAGAACCTACAAAAATCAGGGTTGAACCGGTGAGTTGAATTGATTTTCAAAGAAATGTTGACTTTTAAAATTATTCAAATTCAAGATTTATATTTTTAATTAGATGGATATATATATATATATATATATATATATATATATATATATATATATATATATATATATATATATATTGACTTGTTATATATATATTTTAACCATATAATTATATATAACCATGATTGTGAATGATTTCAAATTCATTTTTAATAGAACCATCTAATTGTGAACAAAGTCAATATATATATATATATATATATATAACCATCTAATTTGAACTAATCAACCCTATTTATATTTTTAATTTGATGGTTATACTAATAGATGCTTATATATATTTTTAATTAGATGATTATTTTATAAATCTTGATATCAGTTAAATCCCTAAATAGCCCTCAAATTATTCAAATTCAAGATTTATATATTATTGACTTGTGAATGAAAATGGTAATAGAAATATAATTTGATATCATAGCACTACTTAAATACTAAATTTTAATCTAGGTTAATAAGTGTGATATGATCTAGATTTATATATTAGTTATTTTTTTTTTTCCTCTTCAAAATAAATTTTCTTGTTCATTCTTCAAACATCCGTGTGTGTGTTGGATTTCACAATAATACTAAGATGTAAACTTTTATTCTACCGCAACTGATAACAAACAACAATTATAAACTTTTTAATTTATGTATTTTATGAATGAAAAATAAATTAATCATAATATATTGGAGCACATGCTTTGACAATTTCTTGATCACACGATTTGACAATCTCCTTATTGGATCTCATCTCCATAATTGAGTCCCTCTTTATTGCATTGCGCCTATATGCCACCCTATTCCTCTCCAATGCTATTCATTATGAGGTAAGGATAATCCAATCTAAATTTTTTCTTGATAAATGATTGAAAGTTAAGATTAATGTTTTCTTAAAAAAAATGAATAATTAGAGCTGGTTCATCTAAGAGAAATGGATAATCAGTGCAAGGGGCTTTTGGAGTTAATAACCTTTGATATTCTTACTCTGGTGAATGGTTCTTTATTTCTTCATTTTCTTGTTGTTTCCTTCATTTCTTCTCATCTTCTACTTTTTCTAATTGTTCTATTCCTACCTTTTGTTTAAATAGAAATAGATTCTCCTCATCTTTCTCAAGGTCAAGGGCAAAAGAGATTCTAGATAGATGAATATTCTTGCCAACAAACAAAGAGGAAAGCTATTACAATGCCATGGGGAGGAATTGTATTCTTTATTAATAGAAGTAGTTTTAAAGTTTTATGAATTGAGCTTGAAATTTTCTAAACTAATAAAAGGTTATAATTTTATAATGAATCTTATTAAAATCAAACCAAATAGAACATTTATTACTTTTTCATTTTCATAATTATTTATGACCTAATCATCACTATTTGCAAATAACTTTTAGCTCAATAGAATGAAGTGATATTTAAAAAGTAATAAATTATCAAATCTAAATAATAAATTATCAAATCAAAAGTAATAAATACTAAATGTACATGCTAATAAATTTTATGTTTTGATATTAATAATGACGAGCCTTTAAAAGATGGCAAGTGACATTCAAATTTTTTGGTTGATGGTTAGTTGACTGATTATAAATCTACACTTAATATATTAAATATTAATTATAATTATTATTTTTATAGCATTATGTCAATGCTTTTAGAGGTATACATTATGGATATATCCTTTTAAAAAGTAATTATTGTTGCGGGCTAGAAAACAGCTGCGGTAGAGTGAAAGTTTATACTTTAGCCTTGTTTGTGAAATTCACACACACAGTGTCTAAAGAGTTAACAATAAAACCTGCACTTTACGGAAAACCTCAAAAGAGGAAAACCACGCCCAGCCCAATAAAAAAGCTTCCACTATGTATGTTCGTAGTACAAGATCTTCCCGACAACGGATTACATAATTGTATAGAAGGAACAACAACTATGTGACAACGATCGTTGTAAATGTACTAGTAGATGATGGTGAACTGTATGGAGCAATCACCTAGAAATGCAGGAACAATTACTAAGAAATGTAGAATAATCAGCGAATGCAGGAACAATCACCGGTAGAAGTCATCATGATGGAGACCCTGAGACGACGGCAGTGATCAACGACATGCGAATGCCGGCGCATGGTTGACTACCGTCGAGTGGCACACGACTGTTTGGAGGATCTTTAGAGCTCTCTCCTCTCACTTGCTTAGCTCCCTCATATGAGGAATGACTATTTATATAGAGGAGTGGCTCTCAGAATACATGCAAAATCCAACCACTCCTCTCCATCCGACTACCATGATGATTCCCTTGATCATATGATGTATTTTGTGTATTTGAATGCTCAAACGAAATCAGAATTGTAAGATTTTTGGCTTGTTGGAACCTGCTCGTCGAGACGCTCAATTTGACTATAAACACTCCATATTTGAAAGCTTTTTAAGAATTTAACTGATGTCCCAAAGTTTTCAATGATATTTTAAGTGCTTGATCTCGACCAGTTTTAATTTCTGATCAGCTTGCTTTGGGCATCAAGATTCGTGCTTCGACTAGAGGAATTTTCAAGGTCATATCAGTTGGCCCCTATTTTTGGATGATATTATCTCAATCATTCAAAATATATATCTACTAAAAAAAGAAATTTTTCAATAAAATTTGGGTCTAACCATATATTTTGAGAGAATAGATCTTCATGTAAGCACAAGATTACGACTACTGATGCACGCCACAAATATGTATGTATGCGCGATGTAATTGAGATTACTGACTCATCCGAGTCAAAATGCGCCGCCAATGGGCGTGATGCGCGCGATGTCAGCGGCTCGCTGCGATGCAGCTGGTCGGTCAGTCATTGTCGCGTGGCTGGCGGGTGCATGGTCGGGTCGCTGAATGGCCCTGGCGGGAACGGATGTAGGGTCGATGACGGGCGACGCTGGCGCGGCTTCTGGGCGATGGCCACACGCTGGCGCTGGCATACGGCGGTGGTTATGCGTGAGAATAAACGACGTTTTGAGCCGCAATTTTGGCGGTTTTGATGATTTTACCCTTTACCCTGGGTGGGTCTATAAAACCCCTAGGCCAAGGAGAAGACGATTCTCTTCTTCGAGAAGGTCGGAGGCGTCAAGGCTCGTAGTTCATACGCAAGTCTCTGCTTTCCCTCGAAAGAGGCGTTGACTATCCTTTCGACCGTTTGGAGGCGATCAAGACTGTAGCTCATGAAGGTCTGATTTTCCCTCGAAAGAGCGTTGACCGCCTTGTGACCAATCGGGTTTAGAGCATCAAGACCCATAGTTCATACTGGCGAGGTTCCAATTTTCCTCGAAAGAGGCGTTGATCGCCTTGCCTGACCGGTTTGAGGCATCAAGACCCGTAGTTCATGGAGGTTCTGCTTTCCCTCGAAAGAGGAGTTGACTACCTGTCGACCGACCGGCTCGAGGGCGATCAAGACCCGTAGTTCATACGGCGAGCTCGCTTTTCCTCGAAAGAGGCATTGATTGCCTGTCTGTCGACCGGCCGAGGCATCAAGACCAGTAGTTCATACCGAGGTTCCTCGAAAGAGGCATCGACCACCGGACGACGGGTTTGAGGCGATCAACGGAGATGACGAAGATTCTCGACGATGGTGGCCTACTTACGACACAAGTGGTCGGCGAGGATAACCCGACGACGGCGGGGTGACCGGCTACGTAATGGCGGATCGCTGTGGCGCACCGACGGGTGGTCGAGCCAACCGGAGATGCGAATGACGGCGATGCATGCCGATGGGTGGGGAAGACCGGCGACGATGGTGGTGACCTAATGGCCCGCAGAAGGACCTACGACGGTGGTGGCCGACGCGGTGGCAAGAATCGGGCGACGATAGTCGACGGTGGCGACCGGGCGCCAATCTGACGTGACCGATGACTGGTTGGCGCCGACGGGATGGTTGGTACGGCGAATCGGCACCGACGGTTCGCAGCCGCAATGGATGACCGCGATGATGGTGGTGACCGCGATGGTCGGCCAGAGTGACCGGCGATGGTGGTGGCGCGGGTGGTCGGCAACGGCAACCGGATTAATCGACGTGGCAACGACGCCGTGAATGCGGGGATGACCGCGATGACGTGGATGATGACGATCATTGCCTGGCGCGGTGGTGGTGATCGCGTGAATGATCTACGGCGGATCGGCGGTACGACGGCGTGATCACATGCCGGATGCGACCGATGCATTCGGGTCGACGGGAGTGGTCGCAATGCAACCGGCCGACGGGCGAGCAGACGGTAGACGGGATGACCGGCACGGTGATGGTCGGCGGCTGACCGCCGACGGTGGTGGCAGCACGGTGGTCGAAAATGACCACGACGGGCGGTGACCGGCGACGAAGTCGGCGGCGTGACGCGACATGAGGATTTTGACCTATCCGAGGTTGTTTGTCGAGTGACTGATGGCGTTAACTCGTGGAAGAGGTTGAATTGAATCCGCCGAGATTTTGACCTATCCGAGGTTATTTTGTCGAGTACCCACGACGCTAACTCGTGGAAGAGGTCGTGAAAGTCCACCAAAGACCTTTTGACCCATCCTAGGTTGTTTGTCAGAGTGTTACCAGATGACGTTAACCTGTGCGGAAGAGGTTGAATTGAATCCTCTAAAGATTTTGACCCATCCGAGGTTATTTGTCAGAGTGTTACCCGATGACGTTAACTCGTAGGAAGAGGTCAATCAATCCGCCGAGGATCTTTGACCCATCCGGTTGTTTGTCGAGTGTTACCCATGACGCAACCCTGCATGGAAGAGGTTGAATTGAATCCGCTGAGGATTTTTGACCTATTCGAGGTTGTTTGTCAGAGTCTTTGCTCGATGATGTTAACCTGTGCGGAAGAGGTTGAATTGCCGCAAGGATTTTAACCTATCCGAGGTTGTTTGTCGAGTGTGACTCGAACGCTAACTGGGAAGAGGTTGAATTGAATCCGGTGAATTTTGACCTATCCGGCGGTTGTTTGTCGAGTGTACCCGGCGACGCTAACTCGTGGAAGAGGCAATGAGAAGTCCACCAAAGACCTTTTGACCCATCCTCGGTTGTTTGTTAGAGTGTTACCCGATGACGTTAACCTGTGCGGAAGATGTTGAATTGAATCCGCTGAGGATTTTGACCCATCCGGTTTTTGTCGAAAGTTACCCGATGCTAACTGTAAGAAGAGATCGAATTGAATCCGGAGATCTTCCCATCCGAGGTTGTTTGTCGAGTGTTACCCGGCGACGTTAACTCGTATGGAAGAGGTTGAATTGAATCCGAGGATTTTGACCCATCCGAGGTTGTTTATCGTGTTACCCGGCGACGCAACTCGCGGAAGTGGGTCGAGAAGTCCACCAAGGACCTTTGACCTATCCCAGTTGTTCGCCGAGTCTTTGCATGACGTTAACTGTATGGAAGAGGTAAAATTCGCCGAGGATTTTGACCTATTCGGTTGTTTGTCGAAGTCTTTGCATGACGCTAACTCGCGTGGAAGAGGTTGAATCAACCGCCAGGATTTTGACCTATGGAGGTTGTTTGTCGAGTGTGACTCATGGCGCAACCCGGTGGAAGATGGTCAATTGAATCGCCGAGGATTTTGACCTATCCGGTTGTTGTTGTGTTACCCACATTAACGCGGTGGAAGAGGTGAAGTTCACCGCGATCTTTGACTCATCCCAAGTTTGTTTGTTACCATGACGCTAACTGCGCGAAGAGGTTGAATTGAATCCGCCAAAGGATTTTGACCCATCCGAGGTTATTTGTCGAGTGTTACCCGATGACGCTAACTGGGAAGAGGTTGAATTGAATCGAGATCTTTGACCCATTCCGAGGTTGTTTGTCGAGTGTTACCCGGCGACGTTAACCGCATGGAAGAGAGGCTGAATCCGAGATTTTGACCTATTCGAGGTTGTCTGTCGAAGTTCGCCGATGACGCAACTCGTGGAAGAGGTTGAATTGAATCCGCTAGGGATTTTTGACCTATCCGAGGTTGTTTGTCAGAGTGTGACTCGGCGACGCTAACCTCAGGTTGAATCACGCCGAGTGATTTTGACCTATCCGAGGTTTGTCGAGTGTTACCCGGCGACATTAACTCGTGGAAGAGGCCGCGAAGTCCACCAAAGATCTTTTGACCCATCCTAGGTTGTTTGTCGAGTGTTACCCGGCGACGACTCGCGGAAGAGGTTGAATTGAATTACCGGTGATTTTGACCCATCCGGTTGTTTGTCGAGTGTTACCCATGACGACGCTAACCTGCAAAAGAGGTCGAATCAATCCGAGATCTTGACCCAAGGTTGTTTGTCGAGCGTTACCCGGCGACGCAACCTCATGGAAGAGGTTGAATTGAATCCACCGGTGATTTTGACCCATCCGGTGATTGTTTATCGAAAGTGTTACCCGGCGACGCAACTCCGTGGAAGAGGTCGTAGAAGTCCACCGCGACCTGACCTATCCCAGTTGTTCACAAAGTCTTGCTCGATGACGTTAACCTCAGATGGAAGAGGTCATGGGCCGTCCGCGGACGCTCGGTTCGTGCCGCCCATGCGACGGTTCGCGCGCGATTCTGGTCGCCTCGCTTCGCCGAATCTGGGGTGAAGGCTTCAGGCCTATAGAAGGCAGAATGTTCTGAAGGCTGCTGTCATACACAAGGTATCCACATATCAAAGGCGTCAAGGGTCCTGACGAATTTTAAGGGTTTTGAAGTGGTTTTCCTTTGCCCTCGTGGGGCTATAAATACCCCCTAGGATGAAAGGAGAAGCACACCTTTCTCCCTCCTTCTTTGAGTGGACCTGAGGCAATCAAGAAGCGTCAAGAGGTGTCGGAGGCGATCTAGAGGCGATCAAGGAGGCGACCGTGGGAGGCGATCAGGCGTTCAAGACCCACCTGCATACGTCACCCGTCTACCGGCCCGCCATCGGTCTCGTCGACCGTCCTGGGAGGAAGCATCAAGGCCCCGACATAAGTCGTGACCCGCTACCGCCTCGTCCGTTTAATCGGCCTCGCCGGACCGTCGGAGAGGCGATCAAGGCCCAGGTACATACGCCGTGGTTCCGGCGCACGGGCCACCGGCGCTCGCTGACCGTCTGGGTTAGGCGATCAAGGCCCACGCATATCGTCGGGTTCCGCCGCCCGCTTTCGGCTCACGGACCGTCCGGGTTGAGGCGATCGCCTACTTGCACACGCCGGTTCCGCTCGCCGTCCGGCGACGGCCTCGCTGACCGTCCGTTAGAGGCGATCAAGGCCCACTACATACATTGTGGGATTCCGCTTACCGGCTCGCATCGCCTCGCTTGGACCGCTCGGGTTTGAGGCACCGCGCCCACGGCATATACGCCGTGGAGTTCCGGCGACCCGTCAGCATCGTCGTGACCGTCCCGTTAGAGGCGATCAAGGCCCACACATACGCCGGTTCGTTTCATCGCTCCGCATCGGCCTCGTCGACCGCCCGCTGGGGAGGCGATCGCGCCCACGCATACGCTGGGTTCCGCTTATGGCCTCGCCGAACCGTCGTTGAGGCATCAAGGCCCAAGATACGTAGGTTACGCGACTCGGCGATGGTGACCAACAAGATGGCCGGCGATAGTCTACGGCGCTGGATCGGCATCGTGCGCGGACCGGCGACGAGCGGCCGCTGGCGGTAACCGGCGATCGGTCGCGCGGCGGCAATCGACCGTGGTCGCGACGGTAGTCGGCAGTGAGCAAAATTATCGCCGATGGCGGCGAACCGCGATGAATCACCGTGGTTACCGCCGGTATGCGGCAATCGACGATAATACCGGGATGAGGCAAGATTGCCTGCGGATGGTTGCCATGACCGTGACGGTAGTCTGATTCGGACCGCATCGAATGACTGGAAGTCGATAATGGCAATGACCGGCGCCATGGTGGTGACCGACGGAGATGGCGGTGATGGTCCATGGCGACCGCCGACGAGTCCGCCAGAATCGGGCGACCGGGTCTGGCGGACCGCGATGATATGGCGGTGGTAACCGGCCGACGATATCGGCGCAGACCGCGATATTCGCCGGCCAGAATCGCTTAATGGCGGCTGAAGGCGATCGACGGTGCAGCCGGCAAGGTTGTCACGCGGGTGACCGGGCGAAACCGCTAATGGTCGGGCCGGGCACGACCGCGGTATCGGTGGCGAATCCACGATGATAAGCGGCGATAACCGGCGACGACGGCTCGTGACCGGCGACGGTAGTCAGCGGTAACCGCCAGCGATATGGCGGCTAACCCGATGTGGTAGTCGCCGGCGACCGCGGCGATATTCAGCGGCAGTAACCGGTGAATGTGGTCGGCGGCGGTGACTGGTGACGGTGGTGATTTTTGACTCCGAGTTGTTCCGTGATGACTTCGACGCTGTATGGAAGAGGCGGAAGTCCACTGGACCTTTGACCTTTCCCGGTTGTTTGTCGAGTTTTGCGGGCGACATTAACCCATATGGAAGAGGCCGCGGATGTCCACTGCGACGCTTTTGACCTTTCCGGGTTGTTTGTCGAAGCGCTATCGGACGCAACCCGTATGGAAGAGGTCGGAAGTCCACCAAGGATGTTTTGACCTATCCCGGTTGTTTGTCGAGTGTTTACCGATGACAACCCGCATGAAAGAGGTTACGAAGTCCACCAAGGATGTTTTGACCTATCCCGGGTTGTTTGTCGAGTATTTACCGATGACGTAACCCGTATGGAAGAGGTCGCGAAAGTCCACCAAGACGGACCTATCCCGGGTTGTTTGTCGAGTGTTTACCGATGACGCTAACCCGTATGGAAGAGGTCGCGGAAGTCCACCAAGGACGTTTTGATCTATCCCGGTTGTTTGTCGAGTGTTTACAATGATGCAACCCGTATGGAAGAGGTCGCGAAAGTCCACCCGGACGCTTTGACCTATCTCGTTGTCGAGTGTTTACTGGCGACGTTAACCCGCATGGAAGAGGTCGCGAAGTCCACCAAGGATGTTTGACCTATCCCGGGTTGTTTGTCGAGTGACTCGACGCACCATGGAAGAGGTTGAATTGAATCGAGAATTTTGACCTATCCGAGGTCGCTTTGTGGTGTTACCGATGACGTTAACCGTATGGATGAGTTTGAATTGAATCGCCGAGATTTTGACCTATCCGAGGTTGTTTCGTGGTGTTACCCATGATGTTAACTGTATGGATGGTCGAATTGCCGAGATTTTGACCTATCCGGTTGTTTGTCGTGGTGTTACCCGACGTTAACCCGTATGGAAGAGGCCGCGAGAAGTCCACCAAGGACCTTTTGACCTTTCCCCGGGTTGTTTGTCGAAGTTTTGCTCGACATTAACCCGCATGGAAGAGGTCCGATCAAGTCCCCTTGGGATTGATCATGTCCCAATTGAGATGTAACATGAGTTGTATATTTCTCAAGTGGGAGGAAAAGTAAAGAAAAAGCAAATCTTGTTAGAACAAAGCTGTGAATTCACTAATTCAATGATATAATCATAAGACACGTGTATGGGCTTTAAGAGAAAATGACAACAACAACTGCAACAACAACAACGACGATAACAATAATAACAACAACAAGCTTTAATCCCACTAGGTGGGATCAGTTATACGAGGATGAAATGACAGACGAGATAAAAGTCGCAATAATTATGCAGTAAGAGTTACTGATAATATTTTCGAAGATTCTTAGTATTCCAAGTTCGAGGTAGAGTTTTTCCTTCTGGGTCCTTGAGCTTGAACGTTCCTGGCTTGACCATAGCTATGACCACATACGGACCATCCCAGAGAGGTGAGAGTTTATCATACTGAGGGCCTCTGCAGCCTCGAGACTTTGCAGACCAAGTCACCGATATGGGACGAGGTTTCACTCTTCTGAAGTGGCGAAGCTACCCGCTGGTGATAGGAAGCAACCAAGTAGGCCATATCCCGAAGTTTCGGGAGTAGATCTAGTCGCCGGTTTTTCTTCATTACTACCATGATCAAAAAACTGACTCTTGGGCTTGGAACCCCGATATCCACCAGATGATAGCTTCGTAAAAAACACAAGTTACGGTGTTTCACCAAAAGCGTGACGGTGCGGACCCAAAGAACATTGGGAAGCTCATCAACCCATTGCCCCGCCTTCTCAAGACGTGTTTTAGTCCTTGAGTATGGTCCTATTGGTAACTTCGGTTTGCCCATTGGTTTGAGGATGTCCGTATGCAGAAAGAATGTGAAGATCTTTGCAAAAGGACGAAAGACTTTTCCAAGAATTGAGTTCCGTTGTTGATGATCTTTGCAGAAGACCGAATCGACATATTATATTTTTCCGCAAATTGTTTAGCATTTGCCTCGTGATTTTAGCGAGTGGTTCATCTCTACCCATTTGGTGAAGTAGTCGACGCTAGAATGATGAACTGCTGCCCCGATGCTATTGGAAAAGGTCCCATGATATCAATCCCCCATCGAGCAAATGGCCCGGCTTTGAAAGGATGAGAGTTCTGCGCATGTGAGGGAGGTTAGAATGCAATTGACAACTCGACATTTTTTTGTGAACTCAAGGCATGCCTTGTTTCATAATAAAACCCTTGCCTCATGATTTTAAGGGCCAATGCTCTTCCTCCAAGGTGTTCTCCACATATTCCCTGAGTGAACCTCTTAACGCTAATCAAGGTGGAAGGCAGAGAGGACTGAGAGAAAGCTCGCTTGTATAGTTCACCTCCAATAATAGCAAAGTTTGAAGCTTGTCTGGAGACGTTATGAAGTTGGATCTTCGTGAAGGGTTCCTTCTTGTAGAAAAGATAGATCGGGTCTATCCACCTAACGCTCCTTTCCTCATCAATAGTTTGAATTACCCATGACCCTTGGATACTAGGAAAATGTATTTCTTCAACATGTTTTCTTTAAATAGATCTCCAAGTGGTAGAGGTAGCAAAGCTTAAGCGATATTCTATTCTTCTCTCGTAGTATGTGGATGATTTGATGTGTCTTGAAATGAGTAAGAAGGGATTTTACCAAGTGGAGATATTGCACTGAGGATTATGAGTATTAAAATCTCTCCAACTTGGGAGGCACAAGTCGGGAGTCGGCAGTGAATTACTAAGTTTTGGGCTTCAGCAATATGGCAGTCTCAACCCAATGAGAGCCTCATATTCGGCCATGTTAGTGTGGAATTTTTAAGTCCATACTCTGTGGTATTTTGGGGGAAACAAGTAGATTCCCGCACCAAAGACCAAGATTTCTCAAGCTCCATCAACATAGAGAGAGTCCATTGAGGAGATGAAAGGCACGTAGAAGATAGCTCTTCTAGAGTTGGGTATTCCACTATAAAGTCCGCAAGTATTTGAGACTTTATGGCGGGGAAAATTTATATCAAATTCTCCCAGTGCACCATTTGATTAACCTCCGTGATGCTTCGGTTTCGTAAGATGGCCCTTAATGGTAAATTAGTAAACGCCGATGGTGTGAGCTTGAAAGTATGGACGCAATTTTCGCGCTGAAAACTAACGCCAGAGCCACTTTATCTGCAAATGGATAACGACTTTCTATATCAGAGAGAATTTTACTGACGTAATAAATTGGTTGTTCCCCATCTTCTTCTCAAGACTAAAACTGAAGCTTATTGGGAAGAAACTACAAGATATAAGTATAACGCTTTCTCCTTGAATAGTTTGGATAGTGGGTGGAGATGCTAGATATTCTTTTAGTTGCTCAAAAGCATAACATTCATCTCCCATTGAAAATTATTATTTTAGCTCCCTTCAATATTTTAAAGAACGACAAGTATTTGTCCCGAACGGCTAGAAACGGATAATGCAAAATTCGACCATTCCGTTGGACATCTTTGATATTCTTCTGAGGAATCATATCTTGGAGAGCTTTGATTTTTTCTGGTTAGCCTCTATCCCACGGTGAGTTACCATAAATCCAAGAAATTTTCCGACGTAACCCCAAAAGCACACTTGTTAAGTCGATGTTATAGTCAAGGAAGGTCAAAACATGCTTCTAAGTCCAAATATGTTGTGACTTTTCTAAGCTTTTCACTAACATGTCATCCACATACACCTCCATTGTGGCCTAGTAAGTCTTTAAAACCTTATTCATAAGGCGTTGATAGTAGCCAAAGATTTTTAATCCAAATGGCATGACTTGGTAACAATATAAACCTTTATATGTTTGAAACGTAGCCTTTCATCCGTTGGGTTCATCTTTATTTGATTGTAACCAGAATAAGCATCCAAAAAACTGAGCATTTGATGTCCGACGAAGGCCCACCAATTGATCGATTCGAGGAAGAGGAAAACTATCCTTTGGGCGTGCCTTATTAAGGTCAAGTAATCAACACACACATCCTCCATGTTCCATTTTTTTTTTAACCATGACAACATTTGCTAGCCATGTTGGGTAATGCACTTCTCGTATGAATCCCGCCTATGAGCTTGTTAACTTCTTGTTCAATATTCAAGACGATCGCAAAAACTCCGCTTCTTTGGATGATTGGTTTGAATGTTGGATTAATTTTGAGGGAGTGCGTGATTACATTGCCCGCAAGATCCGGACTCCAAGCAAATATGTCTTGATTTCTGTGCAAGAAATCTGTATACTTTTCCCTTTGTTCTTCTGAGAGTAAAGATCCCACTTGCACTGTTCGTAATGGTTGGTCATCTGATAATGCTATTGAGAGTAAATCTTCTATAGGGGAAGCTTTTGAGGTACTCTTTCATCTCGAAAGTTAAAATCTTCGATGCTGAAGGTGATGGAAGGGCGCGGTTGAGCTTGTCTGAGATAACATGATTGAGCTGCCTGTTGATTTCCACAAACCACCCCAACTCCACCGGGGGTAGGAAATTTTATCTTCGATGAGGCAATCAAGTGATAGACCAAAATTGATTGAGGGGCCTCAAGATTGCATTATATGCAGAATCTGACTTGACCACCATGAATTGTATTAAATGAGTCACTTGTCGAGGGAATTCTCAGGGAACAGAAGAGTGATTGTCCCTTCCGCCTGCATCGGGTGATTATCAAACCCATATAGTGGTCCAAATGTTGGAGCTTTTGCCTATCACCCATGTTAAGAAAAGTTGAGTAAAATAAGACATCAGAGCTCCCATCGACATCAAAATTCTTTAACGTTATAACAAGGATCACCGGCCCCGCTATGACAAGTGGATCTTGATGAGGGATATGGACTCCTTCTAAGTCCAAGTCATTGAAAGTGATGGAATGATCAATACCAGACTTCTTCAACTCGTTCTTGAGGCGTGAACGAACTTGACAGTAGTATCGTCCTCCGCACATTGTTTCAATTTCTCCAATTATTTGATGATTATTTGGTTGTTTGTGATGATTGTCCGTTGCCCCCCAAACGGAGGTGTGTTTATGAGGTGGTCGATTCTTCACAAACCGACGTAGATATCCATGTTGAATGAGTCTCGATTTCTTCCTTGAGTTGTATGCATGCTTCAGTAGTATGTCCACGGCCATGAAAGTGACAATATTGCTCCGATTTCAAATTCGGTTTCAATGGATGCGCCACTGATATTTTCATCATGAATAGCCATCGAGGTTAACACGATGTGTTCACGGTGTGTATGTCTTTTCCGCCGAGGTTCACGCATTGATATGGGGTCGGGAGGGAGATCATGACTATCTTTGTCGCTTCTTTTGATGGGCTGTGGTCCACATTTCGCTCGCGATATTGTTCAAAATTGCATATGGGCATTAATAGCATCTACGGAGATTTGTGCTTCTATACAATGAACTAAGTTGGCATATGAGTGGACCGTGTCCCGCATTAATGACGAATAGAAAGGCCCTGGATGGAGTCCTCCAAGGAAAACTCCTCTTAATAGTTCGTATTCTACCCTGTGTATTTGGCGAGCTTCTAAGGAGAACCTCGGAAGTATTCTTTGAGTGATTCACCCTCATTCGCTCAATGGAAAGATGGGAGGAATCTTTAATGATTCTCCGGTTTGCAATGAATTCCACAAAGAACCCGGCGAGTTCGTTAAAGGTATGGATGGATCCTTGGAAGAGAGTAGAACCAAGTGAGCTTGCCCTTGAGGGTAAGGAAAGACTTGACAAAGCAAAGGTGTCGAGCTTGGATATGCATGATAGTCCCAGAATGGTCGATGTGTTCGTGTGGGTCAGCTTGCCCCATCATAGAATCAATGCTCTAAGCTTGAAACCTACGGAATTGGATGTCAAGAATGGCTTCAAAGGTGAGGACTCCTCATAACCGCTGGGTGAAGATGATTGCCTTGAAGGTGAAATTCATCTTGTATTGTTGCATTTCGCCAATGTCATGATAACAACAAGATGAGTATGTGTGTGAAGCTATCAACAATAATCGGTTTAGTAAGCTGAGCCGCACGATGGATGAGTGGAACTAGCAAAGGTCGAGATCGGACATGCCTCCATGTGGAGGAACTCGGTCGGGAGGATTAGCGCTTGACCTCTTCCCGCAACCGATCTTGGGGAGATATGTTTGTGAGTAGTTGTAGTCCTGCAAAAGTGGATCATCTTATTTTGAGACTCCTCCATTCGACACACGATCTTCCAAAGAGATTCCCTGCCTCAACATGGTCATCACTATCGTGAGGCAAAACTGCCTTGGTTCGTGGATGGGTTTTGAGATGACGGAGTTGGAGCGGAGGCTCAGGACGAAGTATGCCTATTGGCCATAACGTGGATGTTCACAAATTGTGATTGAAGGGTTTTCTTCCCACAGACGCGCGCCAAACCGCTATGCGTAAAAAACCGATGAAAGTTTAAAGTTTAGCCTTGTGAAGTCCAAAGACACACAGTAATTAAAGAGAACAAGAGACACCTGAATTTTAACGTGGAAAACCTCAAAAAGAGGGAAACCACGGGCCCAGCCCAAAGCTTCCACTATGTATGCTTCAGAGTACAAAGTCTTCCATAACGGGATTAGAATTGCATATGAGGGAGGAAAACAGTATGTAACAACGATCAGTAATAGTTGTTTAGTAGAGTGGAGATGCTGGACAATTAGTGATGAAGGTGGCCTGATGGTTGTTGATGACCGTCGAAAGTTTGCAACCTTGCTTGAGGATTTTCAAGCTTCGAGAGCTCTCTCTTCCTCACTTGTTTCTTTCCTCTTCCTCGCCTGACTCTTCCTTTCTGCCCTTCTTCTTACTTGTTTTCAGCCCTCTTCTCTTCTCTTCACTTCACTTCACTTCCTTGGCTTCCTTCATGTGAGGAATGAAGACTTATTTATAGATGAGGAGGGGTATTCTTGTAAATTCATGTAAGGATCATACCACTCCCCTCGATCGGACGGCTCAAGATGATTCCTTTGATCATTTGATGTATTTTGAGCATTTGGATGCCCAAATGAAGTCAGAATTATAAAATCTTAGGCTCATTAGATCCGGCTCGTCAAGACGCTCGATTTGACTATAAACACTCATATTTGAGTGCTATTTTGGGATTTAATTGATGTCTCAAAATTCCAATGATATTTTAAGTGCTCTCGACCGTGACTCAAAATCATATCGCACATCAAGATTCGTTTTTGACTAGTGGTATTTTGAGAGCCATATCATATATATATTAATCAATATTTATTAACTAAGAGGTTTAAAAATGACATGTATTATAGTTTTAGAAATATAGATGAGGTATGAATGATGTTGATTATTTTAAAAAACATAAGTTATAATAATTATATGTGTAATTTTATAAGATAATAGATTATGTTATAAAATAAATATCCATAATAATTATTATCAATTTAAAGAGTAAGTATTATCTTATGATGTAACTGAATGATTTATAGTGTGAGGTGTGTAAATGAGTCGAGCTTTGCTTGCTTGTTCTGCTTTGACATGTTTGAAAATTTATCGTCAATTGACCCACGCTCAAAATTGTTCAGAATCTATACGGTGTTTGCTCATATATTGTAATGAGTTCATTTAGCTCAAATTGCTCAATTTCATATAATTGGAAACCTTGCCATATTCAGGTGAGATAATATTTAACCATCCTAAATCACTACTACTTACTTCAGTTTAGCATGTGAGACTAAAATATGATATTATTGAAAAAATAAATAATAAATTTTATTACAAATTGAGTTACCAATGTGGCAACTCAAAGGTGCTCAATCATAAGTCAACTTTTGGCCTTTTACTTATTTATTGATATAGGTTGAATAGATTTTACCTTCTACTAAGGGTTTATTAGTTTACAATTTAAAATATGTATATATATATTTATTTTTTTTGTGGTAATTTGATACAGATAAGCTCTAAGTAAATTATTTTATTCCACAATTCTGTTTACATTTTATTCTAAATATAAATTTTGTTAGATAAACTCATGATTTTAAAATCAAATCGACCAACAGATTGGTCATGAACCGGTTCTCTTGACTAGTTCAGTTGAAGTTCAAAATTGTCTTTACAGAACCTAAAAAATCAGGGTTGAACCAGTGAGTTGAATTGGTTTTCAAAGAAATGTTGACTTTAAAATTATTCAAATTCAAGATTTATATTTTTAATTAGATGGTTATATATATATATATTGACTTGGTTATATATATTTTAACCATATAATTATATATAACCATGATTGTGAATGATTTCAAATTCATTTTTAATAGAACCATCTAATTGTGAACAAAGTCAATATATATATATATATATATATATATATATATATATATATATATATATATATATATATATATATATATATATATATATATATATATATATATATATATAACCATCTAATTTGAACTAATCAACCCTATTTATATTTTTAATTAGATGGTTATACTAATAGATGGTTATATATATTTTAATTAGATGATTATTTTATAAATCTTGATATCGTTAAATCCTAAATATCTCAAAATTATTCAAATTCAAGATTTATATATTATTGACTGTGAATGAAAATGGTAATAGAAATATAATTTGATATCATAGCACTACTTAAATACTAAATTTTAATCTAGGTTAATAAGTGTGATGTGATCTAGATTTATATATATTAGTATTATTGATTTTTCCTCCTAAGTTTTTCACGTAAAATATTTTCTGTCATTCTTCAAACATCATTTTTGATTTCACAATAATACTAAGATGTAAACTTTATTCTACCGCAACATAACAAACAACAATTATAAACTTTAATTTATTTTTATGAATGAAAAATAAATTAATCATAATATATTGCAGCACATGTTTTGACAATTTCTTGATCACACGATTTGACAATCTCCTTATTGGATCTCTCCATAATTGAGTCCCTCTTTATTGCATTGCGCCTATATGCCACCCTATTCCTCTCCAATGCTATTCATTATGAGGTAAGGATAATCCAATCTAAATTTTTTCTTGATAAATGATTGAAAGTTAAGATTAATGTTTTCTTAAAAAATGAATAATTAGAGCTGGTTCATCTAAGAGAAATGGATAATCAGTGCAAGGGGCTTTGGAGTTAATAACCTTTGATATTCTTACCTGAATGGTTCTTTATTTCTTCATTTTCTTGTTGTTTCCTTCATTTCTTCTCATCTTCTACTTTTTCTAATTGTTCTATTCCTACCTTTTGTTTAAATAGAAATAGATTCTCCTCATCTTTCAAGGTCAAGGGCAAAAGACATTCTAGATAGATGAATATTCTTGCCAACAAACAAAGAGGAAAGCTATTACAATGCCATGGGGAGGAATTGTATTCTTTATTAAGAAGTAGTTTTAAAGTTTTATGAATTGAGCTTGAAATTTTCAAAACTAATAAAGGTTATAATTTTATAATGAATCTTATTAAAATCAAACCAAATAGAACAATTAATTTTATAAAATAATCATCACTATTTGCAAATAACTTTAGCTCAATAGAATGAAGTGATCTTTAAGTAATAAATTATCAAATCTAAATAATAAATTATCAAATCAAAAGTAATAAATACTAAATGTATATACTAATAAATTTTATGTTTTGATATTAATAATGACGAGCCTTTAAAAGATGGAAGTGACATTCAAATTTTTTTGGTTGATGGTTAGTTGACTGATTATAAATCTACACTTAATATATTAAATATTAATTATAATTATTATTTTATAGCATTATGTCAATGCTTTTAGGTATACATTATGGATATATCCTTTAAAAAAGTAATTATCAAGGCGGGCTAGAAAACCACAGTAGAGTGAAAAGTTTACACTTTAGCCTTGTTTGTGAAATTCAAACACACACAAAGTCTAAAGAGTGAACAATAAAACTCCAATTTTACGAAAACCTCAAAAGAGGGAAAACCACCTGCCCAATAAAAGCTTCCACCATGTATCTGCTTTGAGTACAAGATCTTCCGATAACGGATTACGAATTATATATGAGAAGGAACAACAACTATGTGACAACGATCGTTGCAGTTGAAGAAGTGATGATGGAATCATGGAGCAATCATAGAAATGCAGGAATTACTAGCAGAAGAATAATCAATCGACGAAATGTGGAACAATCGGTAGAAGTCATCATGATGGAGACCACAGACGACGAGATCATCACTACAAGATCGAATGGCCGGCGTGGCGACGACCGTCGAAAGTGGCTGATTGTGTTCTGGAGGATCTTTAAAGCTCTCTCTCTTCTTTTAGCCTCCCTCATATGAGGAATGAGGCTATTTATAGACGGAGTGGCGTCAGAATATACATGCAAAATCCCAACCACTCTCCATCCGACATGATGATTCCCTTGATCATATGATATATTTTGTGTATTTGAATGCTCAAACAAAATCAAAATTGTAAGATTTTTGGCTTGTTGGAACCGGCTCGTCGAGACGCTCGATTTGACTATAAACACTCCATATTTGAAAGCTTTTTAAGAATTTAACTGATGTCCCAAAGTTTTCAATGATATTTTAAGTGCTTGATCTCACTCGAATTTTAATTGCATCAAGATTTACTTAAAAGAAATTTTCAAGGTCATATCAGTTGGCCCCTATTTTTGGATGATATTATCTCAATCATTCAAAAATATATATGCTGAATACTTGAAAATAGCAAATTTTTTAATAAAATTTGTGGGTCCGTTAACCATATATTTTGAGAGAATAGATCTTCATGTAAGCATAAGATTACGACTACTAAGCATTACACCACAAATATGTATAGGTATGCAGGAAATTTTAGATTACGGACTCATCCGAGTCTAAACGGCCATCATTTGCACTGCTCACCGGGCAATGTGTGTTACAAACTTGGCTCAGATGTCGCAACCGTACGGCTGTCACCCTGATACCGGTAGCGGCGCCTGGCAGCCATGGGCGTTTCTCATGCCATACGGTTCATAAGGCTTGCGGGCTAAGCGGCGGGTACCGAATACTGGGGTCAAGGCGGCTCTAATACCATGCATGGGTCGCTGGCAGCGGAGCGGGCGACGAAGGCTGCAGCTGGCTTTGCGACCACACGCCAGCGCATGGCGGCGTGCGGCTATGGAACCAAACGACGATTTTAACTTTCGGGCAATTTTGTTTTGATGATTTTTTTGCCGGTCTATAAAACCCCTAGGCTGGGGAGAAGACGATTCTCTTCTTGAGAAGGTTGAATGCTGCTAGAAATGAGAATACGTCATCGTACCAGAACCTCAGCTCATAGACAAGGTCTGCTTTTCCCTCGAAAGAGGTGTTGACTATCCTAATCTCGGCTAATGACCGCCTCTGACCAATGACCCGCTCTGGTTTCCAATTGAATCAAGACCGTCAGTAGTCACGAGTTCCATTTTCCCTCGAAAGAGGCCCGCTAAGATCGCCTTCTGACCCCGCAGAGGCATCAAGACCCAGTCATACGCAGGTTCCAATTTTCCCTCAAAAGAGGTTGACCGCCTCGACCGGGTTTGGAGTATTAAGACCCGTAGTTCATACTCTGAGGTTCTGCCTCGAAGAGGAGTTGACTACCCTTTGCCCGGACCGACCGGTTTGAGGCGAACCGTAGTTCATACTGCGAGGCTCCGCTTTTCCTCAAAGAGGCATGTCCAGCGTATTTCTTGCCCCTGTTCACATGGACCACCTTTGAGCATCAAGACCTCGAGTTTACTCGCTCCGCCTCTAAAAGAGAGGACCGCCTCGATTGACCTTTGAGCATCACGGATGGGGTTGATAAGATTCTCGACGATTCCTTGGCGAGTGACCTTACAAGCACTCCAATTCGTAGCCGATTAACATGTTGGCCGACGCCGAGGATAACCGCCGAAAGGACAAATCGGTGTCCACGGTCTACGACGACAATGGGTCGCTGTATGGACTGCCGATAATCCTGACGCAGCGGAGTCCAACGTTCGCCAACTTATGGCTCATGCGGATCGCCAGGTATTTTAGCCGACGGTATCAAAGAGGAGATGTTCGATGCATCGGCTGGGTAATGACACCGGGCGACGACGGTGGTGACCTACGGTCGCGATGTCAATCCGCGCGGTGGTCTGCGAATGGTAACGACGTCGACGGGCGACCGGGCGGAATCGACCGCGACGACGGACGGTATTGGTTACCGACGGGTGGTCGGCAAAGAACGGCGACGGACGGCGACCGCGAGCACGGGATAACCGGCATGGTGACCGCCGACATGGTCGCGCAGGACCATGGTTCTGGCGCGAGGGGTCCCGAATGGGTAACCGGCAAGGTAATCGACCGATGACGTGATGCGGGACGACCGGGCGACGATGGTGACCGACAATATCACTGGTTGGTGGGGATCGGCACGGTAGTGACCGATCATTACGTAGGTGAGGGCGGTGACGACGCCGACGGAGTTTCAGCAACCGGCTGACTGGCGACGCGCCAGTCGGGCGGATGACCGACGATGGTGATGACCGACAAGATTGCCGCGATGGTCGGCGGCGGACCGCCACGGTAGCTTTAATGTGGTACAATGCACGGCGACCGATGCCGCGACGAGGATTTTGACTATCCAGGTTGTTGTCGTGTGACTCGGCGCAACCCGGGAAGAGTCAATTGAACCGGCAGGATTTTGACCTATCCGGTTGTTTGTCGAGGCCCATGATGTTAACCGCGAGGTCGCGTGAAAGTCCACCAAAGACCTTTTGACCCATCCAGTTGTTGTCGAGTGTTACCGATGACGCTAACTGCGGCGAAGAGGTAATCCGCCAAGGATTTTGACCCATCCGAGGTTATTTGTCGAGTGTACCGATGATTAACTCGTGGAAGACAATGAATCCGATGATCTTGACCCATCCGGTTGTTTGTCGAGTGTTACCATGACATTAACCTATGGAAGAGGTAATTGAATTGAGGATTTTGACCTATTCGAAGTTGTTTTCGTTGCTCTCGATGATGTTAACCCGTGAAAGAGGTTGAATTTAACCGCTGGATTTTAACCTATCCGGGTTGTTGTCGAGTGACTCAATGGCGCTAACCGTGGAAGAGGTCAAGAACTGGTGAATTTTGACCTATCCAGGTTGTCGAGTGTTACCCACGACGCAACTCGTGAAGAGGCAATAAGTCCACACCTTTTGACCCATCCTAGTTGTTTGTCGAGTTACCCGATGATGTAACCTAAGATGTCAATTGAATCCCGAGATTTTGACCCATCCAGATTGTTTATCGAAAGTGTTACCCGGCGATGCTAACCTCGTAGGAAGATTGAATTGAATCGGGATTTTGACCCTATCCGGGTTGTTTGTCAGTGTTACCCATGACGCAACCTATGGAAGAGAATCAATCCGCCGAGATTTTGACCCATCCGAGGTTGTTTATCGAGTGTTACCCATGACGTTAACTCGGTGGAAGTGGTCGGGGAAGTCCACCAAGGACCTGACCTATCCCAGTTTCGAAGTCGTCGCCTGGCGACGCTAACCTGTGGAAGAGAAGTCCACCGTTTTTTGACCTATCCGGTGTGTTTACATCGAGTCTTGCTCGATGACGCAAAGAGGTTGAAGGAATCCGCCGGATTTTGACCCATATCGAGGTTGTTGTCGAGTGCTCGATGGCGCAACTGTGGGAAGAGGTCAATTGAATCCCGGGATTTTGACCTATCCAGGTTATTTGTCGTGTTACCCGGCGACGCAATGTGGAAGAGGCGTGAAGTTCACCGCGATCTTTTGACCCATCTGTTGTTTGTCGAGTGTTACCCGGCGACGCTAACTCGCGGAAGAGGTTGAATTGAATCCGCAAGGATTTTGACCCATCGAGGTTATTTGTCGAGTGTTACCATGACGCTAACCGTAAGGAAGAGGTCGAATCCGAGGATCTTTACATCCGAGTTGTTTGTCGAGTGTTACCCGCGACGTTAACTATGGAAGAGGTTGAATTGAACTGGTGAATTTTGACCTATTCGGTTGGTCGAGTCTTTGCTCGATGACGTTAACTGTGGAAGAGGTTGAAATCCGCTAGGATTTTGACCTATCCGGTGTTTGTCGAGTGACTCGATGGCATTAACCTTTGTGAAAGAGGTTGAATTGAATCCGCTGAGGATTTTTGACCTATCCGAGGTTGTTTGTCAGAGTGTTACCCGATGACATTAACCTGTGTGGAAGAGGCCGTGAGAAGTCCACCAAAGATCTTTTGACCTATCCTAGGTTGTTTGTCAGAGTGTTACCCGATGACGCAGGAAGAGGTTGAATTGAATCGAGGATTTTGACCCATCCGAGGTTGTTTGTCGTGGCACCACGACGCCAACCTGTAAGGAAGATGTCAATTGAATCTGCTGAGGATCTTTGACCCATCCAGGTTGTTTGTCGAGTGTTACCCGGTGACGCGTTAACCATGGAAGAGGTTGAATTGAATCGGTGATTTTGACCCATCCAGGTTGTTTATCGAGTGTTACCGTGACGAAGAGAGTGGTGAGAGTCCACACCTTTGACCTATCAGGTTGTTTGTCAAAGTCTTGCTCGATGACGTTAACTGTATGGAAGAGGTCATGGGAAGTCCACCAGGACCTTTTGACTTATCCTAGGTTGTTTGTGAGTCTTTGCTCGACATTAACCCAGATAAGAGGTCAATTAAAACATCGTTTGTGATTGTAGCCAAAGTTGCTCCTTAACCGGTCTGCTTTTTCCATGAGTATGAGTGGAAAAATATAATTTGCAAAAGCTATATCTCTTCTCAATGTTGAAATATCCTCCAACTTTGACTTGTTTCTTGGGATGGTAAGATTAGATGCTTAACATGGGTGATCTTCTTAGATTAAGAGTTCCCCAAAAGAATCTAAAGGAACTAAGTTTGATGAATCTTTATTCTTCGCTTGCGCTTCTTAAAAGCTTGAAATGCTCCACCTCGATGGTGGTTTTGATCTTGTTGGAAAATTTGGTCGCCATACAAGATGAAATAATGGGAATCAACATTCCCACAGACGACGCCAAACTGTTGCGGGCTAGAAAACCAGCTGCGGTAGAGTGAAAGTTTACACCTTAGCCTTGTTTGTGAAATCCAGCACACACACAGGTGTTTAAAAAGTGAACAATAAAACTCTAGAATTTTTACGTGGAAAATCTCGAAAAGAGGGAAAAAATGGTAGAAGATTTTAAAATCATTAATGATGACTATGAATATGGAATAACTAATGAAGAAGATACGATACATATTGAATTTTTCTTCAACTTATGATTTGTAATTGCTAATTACTTTATTTAAGAAAAAAGAGTATCATATTATCACTTATAAAAATGTTCTTAGTAAAATGTAGATTGATTATTTTTTTATATGAAAAGTAGATTGTTTAGATTTTAAAATTATAAGATCTTTCTAGGTGAAAGTTTAAGTTCTCAACTTTGAGTATTGGTTTTGGATTTTAAGATGAATGTTTGAGAATGAAAAATAAATCGAAACATTATCATAATATTAGATGATGACACTTGAAGAATGACAGTAAAAATATTTTTAAGAGTAAGCTATAATGTCTTAAGATTTGAGATGTTCATGAAGTTAATATTGTGGGAAAAAATAGTTAGCAAGCAAGTTGCAACAAAAAAATGCATTTGGAGAATCAAAAGGAAAAATTTCTATTAATAAAAATAGTTAGTGGTGGAGTCAAGATGTAGAAGAAAAGATAAAAAATAAGAAGTTTTATTATTAAAATTAGTTTAGATGTAAAAGTTCAGAGAATTTAGAAAGAAATAAAGTGACTTATTGAGATTCTAAAAAAGTAATATGTGATGTAAAAAATTCAGAATTTAGTATTTTATATAATAGTTTGAATACTAAAGAGGGTGAAAGATGTATTATAAGTTACCTAAATAAAGAGATAAGAGAACCAAATTTTTAACTGAAGTGATATACATTAAGAACGAAGATTATAAAGTGCTTTTCTTAAAGAGAATATTCAATATAAGTGGTGAGATATTTTGATAAACATTTATTGAATGTTTTGAGAATACGATTAATTTTAGCAACCTTATTATTTTAAATGGAAATAAAGATTTTTTATTTTTATTGTGATATTAGTAAAATTTAAAGGATTCATGTCATGAAACTAGAATTAGGTTATGATCTTGGAATATAGGTACTTTACAAATTAATGGAATTAATAAATATTATGGTTCATAGAAAGATAAATATTTTGTGTTCAAGAAACTAAATGGGTTGGGGAGAAGGCCAAGGAGATTGATAGTTTAGGTTTTAAACTTTGGTATTCAGGTAAAAGTCGAACTAGAAATGGTGGAGGTGTGATTATAGATAAAAGTTTGAAGGATAATGTTATAAATATTAATAGATGTGAAGATAGAATTATAGCTTTAAAGATTATGGATACTAAGATTATCAATGTTATAAGTGTCTATGCTCCCTCAAGTAGGTTTGGAGGTAAGCTAAAAGAAAAATTTTGGATGAATTAGAGGATTAATTTAAAAGATATCTCTTGAAGAAAAGTATTTATTGGAGGAGATTTAAATGAACATGTTAGTAGAGTGGTAGATGATTTTAAAAGTATTCATGGTGGTTATGGATTTGGAGTGACTAATGAAGAAGGTATATTAGATTTTGCTTTAGCTTATGATTTTATAGTTGCTAACACTTTATTTAAGAAAAGAGATGAACATATTATTACTTATAAAAAATGGATCTAGTAAAACACAGATTGATTATTTTCTGATAAGAAAAATAAATCGTTTAGATTGTAAAGATTGTAAGGTCATTCCAAGTGAAAATTTAAGTACCCAACATCGATTGTTAGTTTTAAATTTTAAGATGAAAGATTGTAAGAGAAAAAAATAAACCAAATTATTGTCCTAATTAGAGGGGGGACACTTAAAGAACACAAATAAAAAAATATTTTAAGAGCAAGCTACAAGAGATTAGAATTTGGGATGTTCATGAGGAAGCTAACATTATGTGAAAAAAAATAGCAAGTGAAATTAAGCAAGTTGCTAAAGATGTGTTTGGAGAATCAAAAGGAAAAGCTTCTTTTAATAAGAATAGTTGGTGGTGGAGTCAGAGTGTGCAAGAAAAGATAAAAAATAAGAAGTATTGTTATAAAATTTGGTTTAGATGTAAAAACTTAGAGAATTGGGAAAGATATAAAGTGGCAGAGATTCTAAGAAAGCAGTATATGATGCAAAAAATTTAGCTTTAGTGATTTATACAATAGATTAGATACCAAAGAAGGTGAAAGATGTATGTATAAGTTAGCCAACCAAAGAGATAGGAGAAGTAAAGACATAGTTCAAGTGAGGTGTATTAAGGATGAAAATAATAAATATTTTTTTAGAAAAGGATATTGAAAATAGGTGGATGAGATATTTTGATAAACTTTTCAATGAAGGATCTGTAAGTACGATTGAGTTTAGTAACCTTAATACCCTAAACAAAAATAGAGAATTTTATTTTTATTGTCGTATTAGTAAATCTGAAGTTAGTGAAGCTTTAAAGAAAATGAAATGTGGAAAAGCAAGAAGACCGTATAATATTCCAATATGTGGAAATGTTTAGAGATCAAGGAATTTCTTGGCTTATAAATCTTTTAATGTCATTTTAAAGACTAAAAGATGCCGATGAATGGAGAAAGAGTTTGTTGGTTCCTATATTTAAGAATAAAGGTGATGCACAAGAGTGCAAATTATAGAGGAATTAAGTTAATGTGTCATACATTAAAATTATGGGAGAGAGTAATTGATAAGCATATGATGTGATACGTAAGTTTCTCACAATCGCTTTGGTTTCATGCCGTGGTAGATCATTATGGATGCTATACATTTGTTAAGGGTTTGATGGAGAAGCATGAGAAAGTAAGGAGGATCTACATATGATATTTATTGATTTAGAGAAAGCTTATGATAAAGTTTTAAGAGATGTTCTTTGGAGAGTTCTAGAACGAAAGGAGTTAATATTGGTTATATTCAAGTCATTAAGGATATGTATACAGAGTCACTTGTGTCCAATCACAAGGAGGATTGACAAAATATTTTCCTATTTCGCTTGGATTACATCAAGGATCGCCTTTAAGCCATTATCTTTTACTTTAGTTATGGATGTTCTTACTAGGCATTTACAAGCAGATGTACCTTGGTGTAGATGACATTCTTCTTGTTGATAAGACTAGAGGGAGTCCAACGTAAACTTGAATTATGGAGGTCAACTCTAGAGTCTAAAGGTTTATGTCTAAGTAGATCTAAAACTGAATATATGGAGTGTAATTTTAGTTGTAGAAGTTCTAGTGGTAGTGTTGTGACATTAGGTGAACAAATCATTAATAAGAGTGAGCGTTTCAGATATTTAGGCTCTATTGTTCAAAATGATGGTGAAATAGATGGAGATGTTATTAGTAGAATTCAAGTTGGATGGTTGAAGTGGAGGAATGCATATTTTGTGATAGAAAAGTTCCACTTAAACTTAAAAAATTTTATAAGATGGTGGTAAGACTGCAATGACTTATGGTGCGTAATGTTGGTCAATAAAAGAGAAGCATAAGACTAAGTT
Organism: Cymbidium sinense; assembly: GCA_021442155.1. Taxonomy (NCBI): domain Eukaryota; kingdom Viridiplantae; phylum Streptophyta; class Magnoliopsida; order Asparagales; family Orchidaceae; genus Cymbidium; species Cymbidium sinense. The sequence goes on along the minus strand of CM038220.1, from coordinate 48,353,673 downwards.
AACAGAGATGAGGATGCTTAGGTGGATGAGTGGCTTTACTCTTAGAGATAGAATGCGAAATGAGTATATTCGGGAAAAAAGTTGGACTAGCTGTGGTAGATAAGATTAGGGAGAGTCGACTAAGATGGTTTGGCCACATAAAGCATCGACCGATGACGATTAGGAGAGTAGATGCATTAGATTTGCCTTATGTTAAGAAAGGTAGAGGTAGACCTAAAAAAGACTTGGTTAAGATGTATAAAAAATGATCTTAGTATACTTGATTTAAATGAAAATTTGACACATACATACAATGGAGAGGATTCATGTACCCCACCTAGTGGGATTAAGTTTGTTATTGTTGTTGTTGTTGTTGTAGTATTGTGATATTAGTAAAATTGGAGTTTAAGTGGCTTTTAAAAAAATGAAGTGTAAAAAAAAGCATAAGGACTTGGTTATATTCCAATAGAAGTTTGGAACTGCTCAGGAGATCAAGGAATTTTTTGACTTATTATTTTAATGACAAAAGATGTCTGATGACAACAACAACAAGCCTTTATCCCACTAAGTGGGGTTGGCTACATGAATCTACCTCCATTGTGTCCTATTATGTGTCAAAAGATGTTTGATGCGGAGAAAAAATTATTGGTTTCTATTTTTAAGAATAAAAGTGATGTAAAAGAGTGCAAATTATTGAGGAATTAAAATAATGTGCCATAGATTAAAATTATGGGAGAGAGTAATTGAGTATATGTTACGATATAAAAACTTTTCAAAATATGCTGAGTATGCCTGCTATGAATGGGTTTAATGGTGAAGTATAGAGTAAGAAGGACCTACGTTTGATATTTGTTGGTTTAGAGAAAGCATATGATAAGGTTTCAAGAGAACTGCTTTGGAGAGTTCTAGAAAAGAAATGAGTTAATTTTGCTAATATTCAAGTCATCAAGGATATGTATATATGAGTTGTCACTTGTGTTCAAACACAAGGAGGATTGACCAAGTATTTTTTTATTTCAGTTGGATTATATCAACTTTAAGCACACACTTTTTTTACTTTTGTTATGAATGTTCTTTCTAGACATTTGCAAGAGGATGTACTTTAGTGCATGCTTTTTACTGATGATATTCTTCTTGTTGATAAGACTAGAGAGAAAGTTAAAAAAAATTTGAATTATGGAGGTCAACTTTTGAGTCTAAAGTAGATCTAAAACCGAATACATGGGTTGTAATTTTAGTTGTAAAAGTGCTATTGGTGGGTTTGTAATAATGGGTGATCAAATCATTAAATAGAGCGAACGTTTTAGATATCTCGGTTATGTTCTTCAAAGTGATGGTGAAATAGATGGGGATGTTATTAGTAGCTATCAAGTTGGATGGTTGAAGTGGAGAAATGCATCGAGCCTATTGTGTGATAGAACAATACCTCTTAGATTTATGAGAAAATTTTATAAGATAGTAGTGAAACCTGCAATGCTTTATGACGTTGAATTTTGCAAAAGAGAAACATAAAATTAAGCGTTATAGAGATGAGGCAGTGGATGAGTGGTTTTATACTTAGAGATAAAATGAGAAATGAATATATTCGTGAAAGGGTTGGAGTAGCTCGTGATAGATAAGATTAAGGTGAGTTTTAGATGGTTTGACTACTTAAAATATTGGTTGTCTCATGACCCAATTAGGAGATTAGATGTATTAGATTTAGTATATGTTAAGAAAGATATTAGTAGACCTAAAAAGACTTGGTTAGGAAGAATAAAAAATGATTTCATTTTACTAGAATTAAATGAGAATATGACACTTAATAGAGAACATTGGAGGAAAAGGATTCATGTCGCCGACCCCACGTAGTGGAATAAAGCCTAGTTGTTATTTTTGTTTTGGTCTAATATTTATGAATACTTATGTTGGAATTCATTCCAACACATTTACAAATGACGCAAGTAGTTTTTTTTGTTAAAGATAATTGTCAATAAACTAATGTAACTTAATTGTTGTTTGTAATATAGATTACAAACAAGTTGTTTTCAAATTTGTAGACTAATTTTTCTTGTATTATTTTTGGCATAAATGTAAATAGGTTGTGTAAATTTGCATGTATTATTATTATATTTAAATGTGAATTTTTTATAATTAAAATATGATTATTTATCATAAAGCTATTATTATTTGGAGTAGACTATTTTAATAGTTTAGATGTATTTATTTCTAAGAATTGCATATTATACTTTTTAATATTATTATAGATCGTTAAAATGTATCTTTGAAAGTGATAAACATTATGCATCAATTTATGCTAGTATATTTTTTCTTAACCATTTGTTTTATTAAATAAATATTGCATTAATATCGATATATGTAATTCATTGCGAAATTGACACAGAGGTGGATGGTAATAAATCAATTCATTAGGTCCATTTTAACTGTTGCGAAGAAAAGGACTGAATTCATAGAAATTTTGTCCACCCTCTATTATTAATTGTAGGGTACAACTCATTTTGATGGCCAACAACTTGCCCATAATGTGTGAAGCACTTTTTCCCATAATTTTTTAAACCAATCTTATATTGCTCAAGTGATGCATCTTGTATAAGATTTATACACTATTAGGGTTTAAAATTATACAATTGGGTGTTGCTCAATTGCAAACATTATTCCTCATCACTTATGCATACCTTCTAAATTTTGGTATGCTATATGCAACATCTTTTCTTTAAATGTAGCAAATAAATTACATTATGAAGACAAATATTTAGATCATTCAAATTATAATATCTCTGGAGAGTTAGATATTGTGAAATATTTATAATTGTTATATCGTACCAATCATCTTTGAGAGTTGCTATTTATGATCTAAACTGTGTGATGTTTGTACATGAGTTATATTTGTGAAATATGGACGCAGCTTAAGTAATGTTATAAAAAATGCACCTGAATCAACCATCCATGGGACTATACTTTTTTCGTCTTACTCTGAAGGTCTCCAGGAAACAGTCTTTTTTGTGTTAGAGAGCATGTATTATTGATAGAGGTAGTGCTTTGTTGCACTTACTAAAATTATTTCTACAGAATTTATTTTTATATCTTTCTGGAATGCACTCAATTAAGTTGAGGTCTTATTCGTCGTAGTGGCATCTAGATTGCCATGATGGATTCTTTCATGGAGTGTGGGATTCTGATTTACTAATTTCCTTTGAATTTTTTAACTTCTATTACGTGCCTGGTCAAAATTACATATTTTTCTTTTGATGATTGTCATTGTATAATGCGAATTATGAGCAACAAGAATAATATTTTTATACTTGAGTGAGTTATTATGTGATCCTAGCATCACTTTTTTTTTTAATTTATTCTTTTAACTTCGATGTTAGGAAGAGGCTTGTTACCAGGGATTATTTCATGAACTTAAAAGATTTTTATTAAAGCTAAGAGCTTGTAAATTCACTCCCATTTCTAATATTTTAAGAATATCTAGTTGTTGCTGGTTCCTGCTTGGAATTTTGAAATATTTAGCCACAAAAAGCTCTTCTTGATTTAGATCAAGAGGTATCACCTTTCTCAAGATTTTGAGCTGTTATTTGGTTAGATTCAATCTCTTTCAATGTAATCTAGAATTCTTATGCAATTTTGTAACACATGTAGTTTTCTCCTGTTTTGTTTGTCATGGAGTTTATTGTGCCGTGGCATCACCATATTTTTTTTCTCGATTTAGATCATGTGCCATCAACATTTGGAGAGGTGGCAGCCTTGATGAGATTATACTTCCATATTTTTCTTCACAGTTAAACATCATGATGGATTCCGATCATTGGATGAAATTGTGTCTGATGATTAGGAGGATCGGAGCTTTGCTCCTGTTAATGCTACTAGGAGAGACAACATTTGGGTTGGAGGTGTAGGCATGGAGCTCTTCTTGTAGGCCATGTCGCTTCACCATCATGATTTCAAGTTGACTTTGTTTTTTTGTGATGCCATGATAAAACCTTTGAGAGAACAAATCTTATTGCGGATCAAGGGAGATAAGTAGAGAGGACCAGACAACTAACACCCCACCAATTCAAATTTCCTATCTTTTTTTTCGAGTAAAAATAAGAAATAAGCTTACAACCATAATTGGGCCCATGAAAACTATCACATCCTATTATCAGTCAGTTCAACAAGTTCGACCATGAAATAGCCATACGATCAGTCTGATTAGTCTAAAAACTTGCTTTCACATTGAACCAGCCAAAATCAAATTGAATCGTCTGTTCAACCGATGAATCGGCGAACTGGTTTTTGAAAACCAGTCGATTCAATTAAATTATTTAAATATATTAAGTAATTATATTTAAATATTAAATTGAACAAAAAATGCAATTTAAATATTTTTATTAGAAATCTTATAATTATTTTTATTATTATAATGAGTTTGAATTAAATTAATCATAATATATCCATCAAATCATAGCCCGAGTATATTACTAGCTCATGTTTTGGAGCTCTACTTGTCAATTTAAATAGTGTAAGAGTAAGTTCCTTTTATGATGTGGGACTAATAAAATTGAATAGAATGAAACTTATTGAGTTGGACTTTAGGATTGAGAAATTTAAATTATATGATGCAGGCTTTAGAAATATAAAATGGGCTTTGAAATATAAGAATATAAGGATAATAATTTAAACTTTAATTTTATATTTCTATTATCAATTATATTATATAATTTATAAAAATATTTTAAGAATATAAAATTTTTAATAATATTTTGTAAATATTTCATAGAATTTTTAAAATACTTTTTATATTATATTCTTATATTTTACATGATAGTTGGGCTTTAAGAATTTCTTAGATTACTAATCATTTTAATCTTATTTTAAACACTAAAATGAGTCTGATCAGTGGAGAAAGTTTATTGATTCCTATTTTTAAGAATAAAGTTGATGCTTAAGATTGCGATTATAGAGGCATTAAGTTAATGTGTCATATATTAAAATTATGGGAGAGTAATTGAATATAGGTTACGATGTGTGATACAAAAGTTTCTCAACATATGTTCAGTTTCATGCGTAGGTCTACTGTTGATGCTATATATTTGTCAAGAGGTTTGATGGAGAAATATAAATAGAGGAAGGAGGATCTACATATGGTATTTGTTGATTTAGACGGTTAAATTCTAAGAGAAGTGCTTTAGAGAATTCTAGAAAAGAAATAAGTTAATATTGCTTAGATTCAAGTCATTAAGGATATGTATATTAGAGCGTTACATGTATTCAAAGACAATGAGGATTGACCAAATGTTTTCCTATTTCAGTTGGATTACATCAAGGATTGATTTTAAGCCCATATCTTTTCTTTATATATGGATCTTCTTACTAGACATTTACGGAGGATCTACCTTGATGTATGCTTTTGCGATGATATTATTTTGTTAATAAGACTAGAAAGGGAGTGCAAGAGAAACTTGAGTTATAGAAGTCAATTTTAGAATCTAAAGGCTTTTCGTTAAGCAGATCTAAAATCAATATATGTAGTGTAATATTAGTTGTAAAAGATCTAGTGGTGGGGTTGTGATATTACATTAAGTGATTAAAAAGAGTGAATATTTTAGATATCTCAATTGTTCAAAGAGACGGTGAAATAGATGGGATGTTATTAGTAGAATTCAAGTTGGATGGTTGAAATGCGTGAATTCATCGGCTTTGTGTGATGTAAAAAACTACCACTTAGACTTGGGGAAAACTTTTATAAGATGGTGGTAAGACCGAATGATTTATGGTGCACAATGTTGCCAATAAAAGAGATGCATAAAATTAAGTTCGATGCTCAAGTGGATGAGTGGCTTTACACCTAGAGACAACAAGCAAAACAAATGTATATGTTGAAAGGTTGTAGAAGCTCCAATAATAGATAAGATTTGAGAGAGTTGCCTTTGATGATTTGGTCACATAAAATGTCGGTCATCTTTACCCAAGATTAAATGTATTAGATTATGAAAAAAAAGGCGATAGAGACCTAAGAAGACTGGTTAAGTACAACAAATTATCTTATTTTATTTGTGAATTAAATGAGAATTTGATACTTAATAGTACTCAATGGAGAAGATGTTGACCTACAACTATGAGCCACATTAAATTAAATAAATAAGGTGAATTTTAAAATCCCTCAAATCGCGATCCGAACCGATCAAATTCTAATTCGACGATTCGACGCTGCAACGCGTCGAAAATATTAAAATAAATTAATCAGAAAATTTTGAATCAATTAAGGATCGATCGGATAATTAAAATCAAATTATCATGAAATTGCAAGATATCAAGTCAAGCGACGACGCTTAAACGACTCTCCGAAATTGATACATTTTCTCCAGATAAAAATACATTTTCTTTCTTCTAAATTATCTCGTTAACGATTATCTTATACTCTTATTTTGCAAGTTTCTAATCTTATATTTTGTTTCTTCTGCAGATTGGCAAGGAAAGGAAAAGGAACAAGGTTGAACTCCTCAAGAAAAGAAAGAAAAGTGCTGATGCAAAGAGGAACTGATGATGCTATGAGGATCAATTACTGCATCTCGTATTTATTTGATTTTGAGCTTTGGCTTCCATTGATTTTTGATACCAATGCGGCAAATGAATGCTGCTCTCCATCAAGCTTCTTGACCATACTTGAACTGTTCCATTGACGAGCCCCACAGTCTACAGAGTCCTAGGTAGGACAGTTTTGAATTTATTTTTTTGTGATCATCAAATATTTATTGAACATCTATTATTTAGGATTTATTTGATAATAATTGTCATGTATATTTTCATAACTTTGGTATATTATAATTTTATCATAAAACTTTTGTTTTAAAATGAATAATAAATCCTGTTTTATGCATGCAACTGGTCACAAGTTCATAATTATATGCAGTGAATTTACAAAGCAGTTCATCCATCTTCATGCAATAAAGCACGGCACGTCAACAGCACAAGAACAGTGATATTTTGTCTGTTTCCTCTGCAAGCATTAGAATGCAATACCCACGATTTTATTTTATTTGTGCTGTTTTTTTGGCTTCTAAAGAGGGGCATTTACATACATAGCACATAATTCTTATATGCTTACATTATCTAACATCCAAACTTTAATATTTACATAAAGAACACATAAATATTTAATAGTAAATTCAAAGTAATATTATCATTAATTTTTGAAGTGAAATGTACCTTCTCATGTATAGAAAAAATGTTTTATTTATAAATATGAAATTTTAGGTGTTAGATATGGAAATGCATAAGAATTGTGTGCTATGTTATTAAATGTTTTATTAGTACTTGGGCAGTGTACTAATAGAACTAGGTCAAATAATTCAAATAATATTATAATATTAGTCTGTTTTTGTTCTTTTTAATGTGAAAATTTTTATATAGTTCACCATTGTTTTTGGTAGAGTTTGATGGCTTTCTTTTCTCAATGTACTATCAGTCTTTCTCTCTGTTAAATAAAGTTTGGAGATGCTTACTAAAATAGCATTTAAAATGATGTGCAGAAGACCCTCAACCTCTTATAGTGCATGATTTTGTTCTCTTTCCTGCTTTTATTTCTCAATTAGTGGACTGGCTTATGGCTATGGTTAAAATTTTATTTTGAGATTTCCAGTACATAGGTTTGTAGAAAATTAATCTCAGAGAATAGTGGGCTGATATATTTTGAAAATAAATCAGATTATTAAAAAATACTCAAAATAATTTTTTTGATTGTTTTGAATATTTTTAAAAAATAACTATTATTATCAATCATATTTCATTTCACATTAAAACACAACTAAAATAAATAAATATTAGAAAATTTTGATCTCAAGCTGCAGTGCTGCACCGTAAAAAATTTGTTTTCTTAAAATTTTTTTTTGATATTAGACATCTAAAATTTGAGTATTATTTTTATAAATATTAAAATTTAGTTATTAAATGTATAAATATATAAGAATTATGTGCTATGTATTTAAATGCCTCATTTTTTTATTTATTTATTTTTTTTATAAGATAGAAGCTGTTAATAAAATTAGAGCTAGTATTTTGCCCTGAAGCCATTTCTGCTTGTGCTGGGATAGTAATAGTGCCCTGTGGGTTCTTCAATTATTTGAAGTGTTATTTAAATTTTTTATTTTTTATTTTTTGTTAAATGATAAGCGAAAAATATGTTGTTCAAATTTATAACTTTGAAGAAATAATCTTCACCAATCGATAGGCCATGGATTCTTTCATAAGATCTGATATTTTATGTAATATTTATTATGATATAATTTGATATTAACATTTAGGATATTGCTTAAATTATTGATTTATATCGTCAGATATTCAATCTGTTTTTATTTTTAATAATTCGATTTGAATTGATGATGAAATCATTCAGCCTTTTCGTAAGTTATTTTTAATTATATTACGATGGGCTTAAAATTATTGGATGTCTTGAGATTAGTGCAAAATATATTTTTATGTATAAAATGAATTGATTATTTTTTTTGTTAACTTACACAGATAATTATGACCGTCATTTGATCCATGAGTTCAAATATTTAAAAATGAGTTTTACTACAAGTGTTTGTAACTTGAATTTGAGTCAATTAAATAGTTGAGCACAATTCACATTAGAAAGAAGATTTGGAGCTATAAAGATATATTAAGAGCTAACTAAAGACTCGAACTAGAGTTACTTCTTAAAACTTAACTCTTATCATCTTAAAATTGCTTGGGCATGAGAGGTTTATTTTGATTTTTTCTATTTTATTTTATTTTATTTATATTTTAATTTGAAATAAAAATATATTAAATAGTGATGACTATTTTTAAAAATATTCAAAATATCTAAAAATTATTTTGAATTTCTTTAAAAATACGATGGTTTGCTTTCTTAACTATAAATAAATAAAAACACTTAAAGAAAGATACTAAAATAAATATATTTTTAAAAATAAAATAAAATATAAAATTTAACTCTTCTACTTTTGAGTTAAATATTTTTTTAATTTAATTTATTCTAAATATGTATGATTCAACAGCTCTTGGATCTGGAGCACAGCTAATGAAGATGGTGTTATATATAACCATCCCTTAACTCTAAAATATATTATTCACTAAAGCGAAGACAGACTTGTTCTATATTGAACCCTATTGAAAACTATTTCCCTAATGTATTTGATCCAGTTATGTGTTGGCTTTATGAGCCATGTTTAATTCTATTAATTTCAATGATAACAAATATATGCTTAGATGTTCTAATATATGCTTTATATATTTTAAATATATATTAATTATTAATTACATATTCAATACATCTCACAATATGTTTGATGAAATTACAAATATGGACAAATGAAAGATAGTTCAAAATAGATACATTGAAGCTCAAGATATAATATTTTAGGTTATATGCATTTATAACTATCTTAGAGGTTCATATGAGTTCATTGATACGTATGTATGATTATATATAAATTATATTATAATATTTAAATGTCAAATTTCAAAATTAACAAAAATACATGAAATATAGGTTACATGACTCACGTTTGATTAAAATTGAATTTATTATATTTTTTCAAACATTAGCTGATTTTAATAATGAATGCATATTACATGCTTTGAATATATTAAGAGACATATTTGATTAATTTTCTACTTGCTCATGTGACTAGCTAATTTTTGGATGTTTGAATTTAATATTTATTTAATATAAATCATATTTTTATTGAATATTAAATTATTATATGATAAAATGATGTTAGAATAATATATTTATTTGAAATAATTCAAAATGATCTTATTGCTTATAAATCGCTCTCATTCTCTTCATGAGAGGGTTGCTCATTCAAATTAAAAATCTCTCCAGTAAATCTAAGATAAAATTTATTAGATTTTTCTTCTAAGTGTTCTCCAAATATTACAAGATCAAATCCTTGGTTTGAAGCCTCAACATCTTCAACTAAGCAAGCTTTCTCAATTACTTGAATTTGTTTGTTCTTGATCTTAATCTCTTTTATTTATTCATACTATTTTCATCAACTATTTGTTTTTCAAATTTTTACTTTTTGGTGAATTAGCCTTTGGATATCAAATGTTAAGTTTTTTCACATCAAAGTTTCTCTAACTATTTTTGGTGAAAATTTTTGTGATAGTTTATAGAATTTATTTTATATTGCTGAAATATTTATCTTCTTACAAATTTCTTTTGGTTTCTTGAAATATTTCTTCATTAGTCTTATTTGAAAGATCATTTATTCTTAGATCTATTTTAGAAGTATATTTTAAGCATTTTAAATTAATTTATTGTGCTGAAAATATTTTTTATTTAGTAGATCTCTCTTCTAATTAAAAGCTTACTAGTTTACTTAGATCTATCATATACTAATTTTATTTAAGTATTTTGTGATCAATTGCATTAATTGAAAGCATCATTTTGGTTAAAATAAAATAAATTATTGCTGAAATTTTAAAGTATATGCTAGATCTATTATAAATCAAGTTTCTTTTATCAAAATAAAATTTATAAAAGGTTAAAATAGTTTATTTGTCACTTATCATTTTATTCCAACTAGTATCCTTTGTTTAAATATTTTTTTGTCTTACTGAAATTTAGTAAAGCTTGCTATTTTTATTGTTTAATAATTAAGAAAAAAAAGTTTAGTAGAGACTTAATCATTCTTATACTATTATATACATACTAGTTATAGTTTCTCTTAAACTTAAAGTTATTCATTGCTAAAATTTAGTTTGTTTTATGCAATAGACTAATGTGAGTTTATTTTGAAATTATTTTTATATTAGTCTACAAATTCTAATAACATAAACATCTTAGTAAGATCATTTTAAGATATTTATTTTATTTTTTCTTATCAAAATTAAGTGAGCATTCTATCTTGTCAAAATTGTAAGTTGTAAAATGATCATTTATAAGTTGTGAGATCACTTTTTGAATTAGATAGCATGATAAATTTGTGAGGGATATATTTTATCAAAATTTATTATTTTGTATTTTTCTTTTCATGCTATAAAATTTTTATTGGGGTTGTACTTATCTTTTTGTAGGAGAGTACATATTGTAGAAGTTGTACTCGCCCCATTATAAGAGAGTATGGTTTGTAATCTATTTTACATTTAGTGGATTCCTAGCTAGTGGTTAGGTGTGGATGGAACACGATGTGACTTCTTTCTCTATTAGCAAACATCCTCAATTCATTCATGGCAGATTAATGATAGGTACTACTTCTAGCCTTCTCATTTCTTTTGTCTATGTTGATAACAGTAATCATGGTAGAAGAGACCTTTGGCAATCCCTCAGCACTCTTGCTAATACTATTGATGAATCATGGGTCATTATGGGAGACTTTAACTGCATCATGAGGGTTAATGAAAAAGTTGGAGGTCGCACTCCTCTGCCGAGCAAATTATCCGATTTCAATGAATTTATTCTTTACGTAGGTCTTCTAGAAATGAAAAATACGGGTCATGCATTCAGTTGGTTCAATCAACAAGTTCATAATCCCATTAGATGTTTACTGGATAGGGTTCTTCGCAACACTCACTGCTTATCTTCTTTGGAAAGTTATGGCTCCTCTCATCGATCACTCCCCATTTTACTTTCTGGTAACAAGTCGACTCTTCATCATAGGCTTATGTATAAGAATTATTGGAGTCATTGCCCGGATTTTTTCGATATTGTGCACCATGTATGGAGTAAATTTGTGAAAGGGGACCCAATCTTTGCCTTTTGTAATAGACTAAAAAAACAGCATGAGCTTATGGGATTGGCATTCTCATAACTATATCTCTAACAGATCAATGAAAGCTTATGCTTGAGGAGTTACACTCAAACTTGATTCCAATCCCTCAATTCTAAAATTTTAAATGAGACTGCATACTCAAAATTATCTCAAGGTATATAATTCAAAAATAAATGAATTATGCAAAGGGAAAAATGTACTTGGCTTACTAAAGAGATGACATCAAATTTTTATACAAAAGAGTCAATATTGGGAAAAAATAAGAATTATATAATAAATGAAAGTCAACGGTTTAATACATGCTCCCAACAAGATATAGAGATTATTACATACCTCCAATCTCCTAAACAACTTTCATAGAGCCCCTCACCAGGGCTGGTTTGATATTTCTGTTGGTCCTCAAATTACAAGGCAAGATAGTCAAATTCTCACACAACCTTTTAGCATAGAAGACATTCAAAATGTGATTTTCTCCATAGGTTCTGATAAAACTCCTGGGCGGATGGTTTCACATCTCAATTCTTCAAAGACACTTGAGATTCTTGGTCAATCTTTAGTGGCTACCCAACACTTCTTTTCTCACGCCACTCTTCCTGGTCAAACACATATTACTCTCATCCCCAAAAAAAGTCATCTTTGAAGTAATTCTTGATTAGACCTCTATCGCTTTGTAACTTTCTATATAAAGTTATCACCAAATTGCTTTAATAGGCCAACTTTTCTTCCAAATATTATACATCCGCTGCGACTTTCTTGAAAGGGAGGGACATTTGTGATAATATATCATGGCAAATGAAGTTCTTTATGATTTTAACCACAAAAATAGTCCTAAAAGTTTTTTATGCTAAGATTGACTTGAAGAAAGCTTTTTTTGACAATGTCGACAATTTATCTTGCATAGATTAAGAGCCCTCAATTTCCCACAAGTCTTTATAAAGTGGATTGAAGCCTGTGTGACTCATGTACCTTTCTCTGTGCTTAATGGGAACTTTGGATATTTCTTCTCTTCTGCTTAAGGCAAGGTTGTCCTCTCTCCCTTACTTATTCACTATTATGGATGCATTTTCTAGGCTTCGGATGAGCTCATTGCTTTAACTCATCCTCTAAGGAAAAATCGAACTCTTTCTCACCTAATTTATGGATGATCTCCTTATTTTTGGCTTGCCATTCTAATATTTCTTGTCTCTCTTACCTACTCTCTATTTTCTACCAAACTAACCTCTCTTCCAATCTAAATCTTCTATTTGCTTCTCTAAAGTGGTGGAATCCACTCTTATGAATTGAGCTCAATTTTGGGTTTTTGCTAGCTAACTTGGAATTACTTTGGCCTTTCCATTTCCTCCTCCAAAAATCGGTTGCTCTAAAATTTTGGACAAATTACAGAATTGGGTTGGAAATGTTCATTACTCTTTAGAAGATTATAATTAATCAGTTTACTTGTTGAGCTACCTTATATCTTGGTTTAGAGCTTTATCTCTAAAAGTTTGGAACTCTATTAAGACTCTTATTGCATCATTTCTCTATCTCTTGGGTCAACTACTAAACCGTGTGGCTTGCATTCTAGCATTGATTCTCTTAATCTAATATGCAAAGCCAAAATTATATGGAGAATGTATAATTCTAGATCTCTTCTTGCTCCTTTTTCTCAGGGCAACATTTCTTCTTGTGGGGAAAACCAACCTACTCCTTCATGGCTCTTTGTAAAGAACTTATGTCTACTGCCGTAAGATGCAGACGCTGTCTTACTTTCCAAGTGTTGAATGATAGCAGCTTATATTTCTTCTTTGACCCTTAGCTAACTGGTTTGTCTCTTGTGGAGAAATTCGACCCTATGGTTTTTACTTGGTTTAATTGTTCTGTTACTATGCTGGTTTGTGAGGCCATTACTGATAATGCTTGGAACCTTCCCGTTAATGCGGAGACCCCTCTTGAATGTATCAATCTAATTCACAAAACTCCCATTATTAACAACACAAACAATATGGTTAATTGCCTTTGGCTGAATAAAGACTGGTTTAGCCACAAGGCAACTCACATTTTCATTTTTCATGATCACATCAAACCATATTGGGCCAAATTTATTTGGTTCAAAGGTTTCTCTATAAAATATGCTACTTTTGCTTGGAGAATCCTTATGAAAGGTTTAAAAACTAAAGACATTCTTATAAAGAGAGGCGTATTGGTTGACCCTCAATGCGTCTTGTGTCACAATTTTAATGAAAACCACCATCATCTCTTTTGAATGTTCATTTGCAATGGATGTCCTTAAAACCTCCATTCGATGGGTAATTTTTCACATGGGCTCCTCTTTAATGCAATTCTTCTCTATCTTGAAAAGTTAACTTGCAAGATCACAAAAAATTCTACTTGCTATCTATATCTATCTTCGTTATATTTGGTTGGAAAGGAATCAACGCATTTTAGAGATACACCCCTTCAAAGTTGAAACAGTTTCTACAAATACATATGCTATCAAGAGTTTTAAATAAACGATGTGTGAACCTATACATCATTTATATTTCAGCTAACATACCCCCATTCTCTTTTCTCTGGTTGGTTCGGTTCCTGCTGGTCGAGCTTCTTATCTACTCCTACGGCTATACTGGGAGGCTGAGTTTGTTATCCTGCTCGGGCTCTGCTTCATTTGGGATTTTCTATTGGATTTTTGGAGCTATGATGAATCCAGCTTTCTTTGGCTCAACCGGCTACCAATGACTCTGTGTTGGTTTTGTTTCTTGGTGGCTGTTGTTTATTATGGGACTTCTATTTGCTAGTCTTGGTCGCTCTGGATGGAGCCTCATCTGGCTCAACCGGTACCAATTTTCTGATACTAGTGATCAATCTGTTTTGTGCGGAAGCATATCTCTACCTATCTCTCTCGGTTTCTCGTCTGTTATTTCCAATTGTTGCATTAGTGGTAGCCTCATTTGTCCCTCTTAGTCGGTCATTTATACCTGTTATATTCAGTTCAGGCTGAACTTTCTGAGCTCTTGGTTTTATTTCATTTTCTTTGCTTTTATTTTTGTTTCATTCTTTTCAATTTTTTTTTTTTTTGACAGCTGATTATAGAAATTCTATTCAGACTGTTTGTGGGTTTTAATCATGTTCTTTTGATATATGTTTTGATCAATGAAATAAAACCCTCATTTTTCCCCAAAATAAAACGGAGTTATAATTACAAGTAGAAAATTATTCACTAATTGAATAAATAATTAAAAAAATAAAAATTGGAAAAACTTGCGCTCTTTAATAATACAACAGTCCTTCATCTTGATGTGATTGGCTAGTTGACCTTCTCGGGGGCATTTATTGAGATAAGTTTTAGGAGGGGATTTATTTCTTTTTAATTTATAGTGATATATTTTAAAATATATATCTTAACACTATATTAGGCTGCAAATCAGCCCAATTAGACCTCTTTTATGATCGTTTGATTAAGTAATCAAATATATTTAAACATTTTTTAAATATTTGATTTTTAAAAGAATAGACTTGAACAATTCTTTTAGTTCAGTTATGTTCACGAATAAGTTATTAAAGAGATAAATTATGACTAAGTAAAGTTTATTTTAAATTTTTTTATTTTTTATTTCTTAAGTATTAATTGGTACAACTCATATATATTTCTTAACAAATTACTCATGAACAAGCTCAACTAAGGCTTAATTAAAACTCATTTATTTTATTAATTGAGCTATTTATTAATAGGCTCGATTGTCAAAATTGAATCGAGCTCGTGAACAAACTCGAATCGAGCTCGAGCTCGATAATGATAAACAAGCTCGAGCTTGAACACCATCCCAAGAAGCTTCAATCGATCTCGAGTTCGATAACCATAAACAAGTTTGAACTCAATCAACCACTTGCTTAGCTCAGCAGTTCTTTTGCTATGAATTCAGAGAATTAATTTTTTCCTCTAATTATAAACCATATATTCTCAGAGAAATTCATAGAAATTCCGTGAGAAAAAATTTCTTATATCAGTAGTTAGGGGTGTAAAGTTGAGTTTTGACTTAATCGAGCTAAGCTTGTTTAGATCCTGTTAAGCTCGGGCTCGACTCAATTTAAAGAAAGTCAAACTCTAGTTCAACTCGAATGCTCGAGCTTTTTTTAGCTCGAGTTCGCTTAAAATAAATTATTGAATCGATAATGTGATATCGATAATTACATTTTATATAAAGCAGCTCGATAAGCTATAGAGCCGAGTCAAATTAGGCTCGAAAATTTTTTGAGCTGGTTTATGAGCTCGAGCTTGAGCTCGTGGCTTGATAAACTTGGCTCACGAGCCAGCTTGACTTACTTACACACTTAATTATGAGGGATGAATTTTATCACTTATGACAATTAATTAGATTTTGTTATAGAGCTCATCTTAGCTGGTTACAAGTTTTGGCTCATGGTATAAATTTAGGAATTATAAGTTTTATATATTTGGAGGTGTACGTTAATTTATTATTAAATTTGCTTAAAGTTAAAATTTCAGTGAGCAATGCAAATAAATAAAATCGTGAGATTATTAATATCAAATTATGATATCCTTACCAAGAAGTTAATCTCAAAGCACTTTTATTAATATTATATAAATTTAATAAATTTTCAATATTTCATATTCATCTTAAAATAGACTCAATGATTTCGAGATTTATCCTTACAGAATATCATGACAGAATAAAATGTTAAATATATCATTATAAATTTATAAAATACTGAATTAACTTATTATTTTAGATGCTTTTAAGTCATAAAATATGACTGGCCAGAAGGAATTCGGAAAATAATATATAAACATATTTTATTCTATATTTTTATACTAAATATTTGTTTTTTTTTTAATTTTTGTTTAATTTTTTTTACTAAATATTTGATTTGAACCTATAGCTTGTGACTAAGTTTTTTTAAAAAAAATGAATAAATATATTTTAAAGAAAAATTTAACTTTTCATTCCTTGTAATTCAACTCATTGAACGTCTTTGATACTAAAATTCCTCTAAAAGAATCTTGATGTCAAGAATCGAAATTGAAGCAGTCAAGACTTAAAATATCATTGAGAAATCGGTTAAATTCCTAAAAGTTCTCAAATATGAGTGTTTATAGTCAAATGCTCGATTTCCAACAAGCTAAAGATCTTCTACAATTCATTTGAGCATTCAAATACACAAAATGCATCATATGATCAAAAGAATCATCATGGTCCAGATGGAGGAGTGGTTATTTTTGCATGTATTCTGACGCCACTCATCCAATCATAAATACTCATTTATATATGAAGGTGGGCAAGAGAGAGGAGAGGCTCAAAGATCCTCCAAATTACTCGGCTGTCAACCACGTAATGCCGTCAACCGCCATCCCGCCGATCCTCATTGGTTATTGTCGGTCATCATGACGATCTTCATTGTCGTCGATGTTCTCGATGTTCACCATCATGCTACCACTAGCAATTGTTACCACGGACTATAGTTGTTGCTCTTCTCATATACAATTCGTAATCCGTTATCGGAAGATCTTGTACTCACAGATACAGTGGAAGCTTTTATTGGTAGGCGTGATTTTTTCCCTCTTTTGGGGTTTCTGCGTTAAAATTTGTCTCCCTTCTCTTTAAATACTTGTGTTGATTTACAACAAGGCTAAGTAGTAAACTTTTACTCTAATAGGTTTCTAGCAATAGTCTTTAAATATTTAGTGTGGGTAAATGTCCTTTTTTTTAATCAAAATATTCTATTAGCTCCCATATTCTTATACCATTGATTATGGTGGTTATTTATCTCTTTAAATTATGTATCTATAGCGTCTAATAAAATATCAACTTTACAATAATTCTATATTATAATATTATCCTTTTTATAATAAGAGCATTGTTTATCCCTAAGGCAAAGAACATATATATCTCTAATATATATATAATAAAATAATTTTATCAATT